>OX461809.1:74419512-74439689 GCA_949802685.1 Dicyrtomina minuta | reverse complement strand
ATGAAATCGGAATGTGTAGACGACTCATGACTGATATAATATTGTATACTGCTCGAGAAAAAAAAATTAGTAATGACTTGAAGACTTGAAGAGGACGGACGAGACGGAGACGGAGACGGAACAGCTTTTCGATTTCGTTGAGATTCAAGAATGAGTAAAGAGTAAATAATTAACAAGAGCATGGCCAAAACTGCCGTGTGCATAAATGTGTTACTTTCTGACCATCCCTTCAGCTATGTGTGTGTGTGTGTGCACTTTTACTTTAGCACATAATGTCTCCCACTCGGAAACGTTATGTACATGTAAATTTAAATGATAATAAAAAAAATAATAATTGTATTCATTCATGCGTAATTTAATATACGCACACTCTCAATAGCGCAATAATGCATACGCGAGACAGGAGCGAAACAAGAGGAAGTTCATTTACATATTATATTTATTCATAATACACGAGAGAGACGAGCGTTTGTTGAGCGTATAGAATGACTGACTGTGTATACGTAACTGCTCCGGTCCGAGAGCAAGTACAGCACACACACACACACACACACACACACACTGATCTGCAGGAATGGACACATATCTACCTATACCTTAGGTACACATAATATATTTTCAATTTAATATAATGAAAGTAAAGTCATATAGGACGAAATCGAGTCTCAATTCATGAATCATGAACATGGAAACTATTGTACAATTTGCTTCTTTTCTTGAATTATTGAACGTGGACGTACCTTGCACCTTTTTTCATTTTAACACAATAATAAGCAAGGGAATCTACTACGTAGGGACATGCACAGTGCCTTGAGGCTAAAAACATTAACGTCTCGAGTTTGAGTCTCGACTTCTCCACAAATCCATCCGTCTACCTGACTGACTAGTGACTAGTGAGTCAACTATAGTTACAGTAATGTATGTAGCTATACCGTAACCGTCTACAGATATGTACAATCTCCTGCATTGATATCCCTACTAATCCCATCTAAACCTTACACCTCATCGCGAAGCATGCTTGCTCTGGCTCTGGCAAAGAAATGTGTGCTGAAAGAATTTTGATTTTGTTTACACATTCACATCTTTTTGTTTACTCTGGGTTTTGGCTGTCGTTGTGCTTGTCTGAGGATGAGTGGAGTATATCCATGTACACAAAAGATGTTATTAGTCAAATAAAAAGAAAATAGCCCTAGCACTCCTTCCCCTTGTGTACCAGTACCATGGTGTGAACTTATCAAGTTAAAGACAACTTATTGGACTTTAACATTTACAGAGAAAAATTCGAATTTGAATGCTTCTTCAAATTGATAGCCTCAAATCATTATTCATAATTTAACGATTTGTCATATGTATGCGAAATACAAAGTAAATTTGCTCAATTTTTTTTTTCACTTATTTGACTACTTGACTAGAGGCTATATAGTAAACAACATTGTTTGTGAGTTTGTTGTAAAAGTAGGCATGAGAGTGAAAATTAAATTATCTGGATATAAAGTTACACATTTTTTACAAACAGGCTTTTTTTTTCTTCTCTAGACATAGACATAGTTGACAGGAGCTCAAAAATGTAATTCTGGCAAGTCTCACTTTTCCTCACACCTTTGACTTCCCTCATTCATAGTGTAGTATAAAGTATTGTATTGTGTTGAGTCCAAATCCAAATATGACCGAGATTCTGACAGAAATGAGTTGATGTTGATTTTAATAAGAACATGATGATCTCCTCACTGCTTGCTCCTTCACTTACAAACGAGATGCTATAGTTCTATACACACAACACAAAAATCAAGAAGTTTGGAAGCAATTTAGAATGAAGAATGAATCGTATAGACCTTTGGTTTGGACATTGGACATACCTTTAAGTTGAATTATGTGGTAATCAGAATCATGAAATTTCCTTCTGAGGTAAATATTTGGAAATTGAAAATAACAATAACAACTTGAGGGGTTAAAAAAACTTGTTTTGTGTTAAATCCAAGTACAGCTATGGAGCTACTGTATAGTGTAAATTATATACCAAACCTCTCAAGTGAAAATGTAGAGCAAACACACTTGAGAGTGATGATGGCGGTAGTATAGTTGACAATCACTTTTAATTTTAATTTTACTTTTCTTGAAAACTAAAAATAAGAGTATACAGTTGCACTAGTCTCTCGTGTCAGTCAAATCCATCTATTCAGTTCAATAGTACCGCACCATAATAAAACTCTCGACTGTAAACAATTTTGTGTGAGTGTGTGTCATAAAGTCAAAGTCAGACCCCGCATCACAATTGCCAAATGAAAGAGATATTCTATTCAAAGCGTCACAAACTATATATACATAGTGTATAGGAAAGTGTCAGGACGTAATGACTGATCTCTTTTCGCCATAGAGACCCAGCACGAATTCATTTTATTATGATGATGCTGATGCTGATGATGAATCAGATGAATGACAAAAACGAAATCAAAGGTTGAAATTGAAATTGAGTGCATTTCAAAATAAAATGTCTTTGCAGTCGTCTCCTTTGAGCCAAATAAATTGTCATCGTGGAGCACACTGTGTACAAAAGACAAATGGATGACAATGAGGATGACACGGATACTTACAAACAGTTATTGTGTCTATATCCGGTTATATTATTATTATTATGATTATTAATATATGGATTCAACTTTGTCTTCCCTCCTGCTGTATTACATTATTTGACTCATTTTTCAATTCCTATATAGACGCGGTGCTTTACTGCCCTGTATACAGTATACACTACTGGGCTGGCACTTTATGTCGTAGTCGTAGGCCGATTGGTATTTAAGGTATGTCGCCGTTTGAATTTGAGTCCAACCTTTTAGTGTCTGCCTACTTTTGAGAGTTTCTAGTGAGTAGCTTCAGGTCAGCAGGTATTAAGTAGACATTGTCAATTTTCGTATAGCTAATTTTACAACTCTATTCATTTTAAAACCCTAAAGTGTTGTAGAACAAAAACTAAAATTAACCAAAAATGACATGACGGCTTGAGTAAAAGTAAAAACGAAACTATAGTAAAGGATTAGGGATTTTCCTTATTGTCTTCACATCTTCAGTCGTCTACGATCTATCAATTGTGTCGACCTATAAACTATAATTGAAACCCAAATTCAATAATGTATATCGTCAGTAGTCAGTGAAGAACCAAAATGACCCATATCCTATTTAAGCTAGAATCAAAATAAGCTATGTCATAAAAACAAAATGAGAAACATGTGTAAAATGTTAATTAAGAGTTTTTTAAAAGTAAAAAATGTTCTATTTACATATTTTTGAAAAGTGTAAAATTTTCTATTTACATGTTTTAAAAAAGTGTAAAATGTTCTATTTACATATTTTTGAAAAGTGTAAAATGTTCTATTTACATATTTTTGAAAAGTGCAACATGTTCTATTTACACATTTTTGAAAAGTGCAAAATGTTCTATTTAAATGCTTTCAAGACATATTTCACAATATTTTTGTAGATAGTGGATATTGTTTTTAGCTACAAATGGATATGGGTCATTTTGGTTCTTCACCGACGATATATAGCCATATAGCCATGGCATTACCATTGTAGGGGTAGTAGTGAGAGTGACATGAAGCAAGTATAATGCAGATAATGAGGACCACCGTCAACACCTAGCCTATACCCATAGTTCCGTAGTATCTATAATTAGCACCCTATAATCCTCATTCATTGAACCTAATTTGACAGAAGGTTGTTTAACAAAGAAACCAAATATCCGTAATAAACTACGCATCCCCACACCTACCACCGTACCGTACAGTTACAATGCAGGACAATCGATACCTGATGAAAGTTTAAAGCCTTTTCTATATTCTAATCCCGAAGCCCCGACGTGAGTCCGTCCGGGGCCACGACCACGGCCTACTACTGCACTGCTCCAACTACAACTACAGACATACTGACTGACGCATAATAACATAGACACAAGACATCTTCTACAGGATCAGTGTTTGAATCTGAATCTGACGTCCGTGTTTTTCCTCATCTTTTTTTATTATTACAATTATTAC
Organism: Dicyrtomina minuta; assembly: GCA_949802685.1. NCBI lineage: Eukaryota > Metazoa > Arthropoda > Collembola > Symphypleona > Dicyrtomidae > Dicyrtomina > Dicyrtomina minuta. Next base: position 74,435,658 of record OX461809.1, on the reverse strand, counting down.
AATGTAGGTATAAGCAAGGATGGAGTTGTGTGGAGGTGACGTCGACGGACGCTCAATTTGAGTCGCTGAATACATTCCTGTAGACTTGTCTTGTCGGTATGTAAATGTGATTTAGTTGCCATTTACATTTTGCATTGTATATTGTGTGTCTACGGTCTCAAACAGTTATTTTGGCCACCATTCAAACTTGCTCTCTGAGGTTCAGAGTCAGGCTATGGAGCTCTAAGGTCATTATATTTTTCTATGTGTGGTGTGAATTATCTTTTTATGCTGCTGCTGCTACTGCTACGCTCATTGTACAGTCTAATCGGTGAAGATTTCCCTGGATTCCACTTACTTTTAGACTATGTACAGCAAGAGAAAAACAGCATGTAAACGGTGCGGCTCATGAGAGGATTTTTAAAGTTGTAATACTACCTCTCTTTCTCGCTCACATAAGTTGTAAAGCAAAGATGATTTAATGGAAATATTTTTACTATATGAAAATGCTTACTATTTAAAATTTGGTAATTTTATAATGCAAGTGTATGTTGTATGGACGAAATAATTAATTAATTATTTATTTATTTAATATAATTACGTAATATGCAAGTGCAGCTGTAGGAGCATGATGATCCTTTAGACGTTGATAGCAGAATAATTTTTACTATTCCTGAAGCCTCGGCCTCTATAGTCATACGGCCCATGCAAATGATAATTTTTAATCAGATATGACATAATGTTTCATGCTCATAATATGCCGCTGACCGTGTAACATTCCCCGGGAATCATCCTAAATTTTTTAAAAATGTAGGTACTTACCAAAGCAGCGATCTTTATTATCTTTTTAATTGCTCATTTTCAGCAACGGCCGAAATTCGTTCTAACGATAAGCACCAAAACTACTCCCTTCATTCCTACAGACCTACTATAATCCTTTCCCTATAAAAGTGTTTAGTCACCCCCTCTGTATTTATTTTAATTTTAGTTGGTTGAATTCGAACAATTACTCTAACGCATTCATCTTTTATGGATTTTATTTGGTTTTGCTAGAGGATTAGCTTATGCTTTTATTTATACTTGGAAAGTTTTTACAACATTAGAAACCTTTTAACGAAGCTAATCTTGTAGAAAATACAGCTTGCATAAATATATACTTATTTAGATTATACAATACTTACGGATCTTGAACATTTATTCCCACACAATCGTGTGAAAACATCTTTTTAAAGTGAATTGTAAAAATATTGATCCTATTAACCAGGTAAAATTTCAAATAGAAAAGAAGAATCTAGCATTTTAAATCTTCAGAATAATCAAATTTTTTAATATCAGTTAATTTTTGGAAAACATAATCCAGTATCCATTTATATTCATCCAAGAGCACAAAATGAAAACGGTATAAGTAGTATCAAATTAGAATTACGGAGGCATAGGGATTTAAGTAGATTCTACTCTTATTGCATGTAAAAGATAAATAAGGAATCTACAATTTTAATTTTAAAAAACATTTTCAGCTTTGATAGCATGGCTACTGGTGTACTTAAAACTTATCATTTTAATTGTCAGTATATTAGTAAGTATGAATTAATTTTCAATAATGTACCTTATGGTTCTACAAAACATTCTCCTTCTTGATCCGCTTTCCGTAACCTGCTGCTTGTAGTTACATGGCAGCAACTGCAGCCGATAAACGCGTACAGTGCATGAGCAAAAAACCTACAACTCACATTGAAAATAATCTACTGTTTTTTTTCAAAATACTTTCAGGCTGCTCTACTTTTATTGTAAAATTTTAATGTCAAGTAGTAAGTAATACGCTGTCAGTCTGAGCAGAACAACTTTATACTTTATGAAATAATTTCCAGGTAACAACGCGAAAAGTGAATTAAGAAATATTCCAATATTTGCACACTGCATTTTAAGGTTAAAAAAACAATATTATTGAAATATTGCTTCAATATTGTGCCAACTATGTTAAAAAGCTCTGCCTTGTCTTGGCAAAGAATTGTGGAACTATATAACTATATTATACCTTAAATTTTTTTAGTACCTACATATAGCAGCACATACATATGTTGCGTGTAAGTGTAAATCTATTGTAGTTGCAGATCAAACTGCATGACCAGACGTGTATTTAGTATGTAGCTATAGATCAATCTATAGAAACTTCTTGAGTCGCAGCTCAAGTGCTTTTGAATTGGTTTGTGTTTGGTAGCATGGTAAATGCTAAAGAGAGAAACGTAAGGATAAAAAGAATTGCTCAGATTGTGTAGCCAACTGACGGCCATGTGTACTTACATATGCATAAGTGATCTGTCTGCCCATAGATAGATTGCTATAGTTGGTATATAGTCTGTTCTGTTACACACAATGAAAGAGGATGATGAAGCAGTACGGACGGAGTGTAATTGTAAAGCCATTGTCATGGTCATCAATGTAAACTGGGTGATAATTTCATGAAACTGTCATTTGTCGTGAACATGATAATGATTTTTATCTTTGAGACCAACACAGATGTACTACCAACTACCAACTATACCTTCCACATTTCCACTGATAACGTCAAACTTTACCATGTGCATAAGTGAAGACTTATGTTCGTGTTCAAGTGCATGACTACACGGCTTCTACAACAGAAACAAAAAAAACTACTCTTTCATCTCTTTACATTTCTAAATCCACACACACACAAACCCTTAATTCCTTCGATTACATGCTTCATACTTCCTTCATATATATATTATGCATAGTAAAACTATATACAGTATAGCTCATCTGCTCCTTTCATGTCGAGCTCCATTAGATTTCGTATATATAGACACTTATATAGGAGAGGAAAACAAAACGTTTCCTTTTCGTCAATGCAATGTCCATAGTCCATACAGTCCACCTGAACATAATTTTATTAATTACGACGAATCTCTTTTCTTTTGAGTCTTAGTCTTGTCCTGAGTGGCACTTTCACACTCAACTCAAGTCTCAAGATAAACTAAATTGAATACTTGTTTTTTGTGTCTCTGTGTGTGTGTGTGTCATTCAAAAGAAGTATGCTCTCGAGACAGTATACAGAGGCGACTATGCTATATAGAAAGAGTAATCATTGCCGTTCTCCTCTCAAGTTACAATTTACAATCTGTGAGCATTAGATGCAATTACATTATCTGGAGATATTTTACCAAGGCATCCTCCTCTCATGTATTCTCCTTTTTTTTTGTGACGTTAAGAAAGTTGAAAGTAAAAATATTGAGAAAACGGTGCTGAAAAAGAGAATTACGTTTACATTTTTTCTTACGTTCAGGTAAACAAAATCTGAGTGTTTGGAGTTTTTGAAGGAGTAGAAGTAGCAAGGTAGAAATTATTACAGCAGTATATGCATTCATGTTTTCTTACATTTTTTTAGTAATAAATATTTTTATTTGAATTATGGTATACTTTTTTTTATTATGATTGCAGAACAAATTTATAATTTGACGAGCAATGAGCATTATTTTTGATTTTTTTGATTTCTCTGTTTCCTCGTGTCAATATGTAATGTAATGTTGCTGTTTATAGCACAGTTCCTTTATGTGCGTAAATAGGAACCCCAGTCTCATTCCCATGGATAGAATAGTAAGAAATCTGATTTAATTTTATCTAGGGAGGTCGATTAACATTCGGGTCGTAGAAGAGAATATTATGATGTTTAATAAGTTTATTTATAACATTATGATGATTATGTAGGTTCTTATATTTATATCAGTACTTACTGCTTGTATAGTACGGCATCATTATACATTTTCGTATACATATGGGATTACATTTTTGTTGATAAAAATTACACCACATATAAACAAACAAATATATACATGTTCATTTGTTTGTATAGAATTATGTATGCATTATTGCCTTTGTAATCTTGGAATAGTTTTGTTCAAAACTTACGATTAAATGTCTGCGATTTTACAGCAAAATCCAAATCCAAAAATAAAATAAAAATCTTTTTATTCAAAAAGACTCTTTTGTTATTTTTTGTTGTTTTGTCCAAAAGCTTTCCTCCGCAAAGAATTTCTGGGCAGTCAGTGAGGGTAATGGTGGTCGATTCTATTTTATTTCCTCCTATTTAGTTTTCTAAAACCAACCACCGTTTGTTACACCTTCCATTGTGGCTATTAGTTAATATTTTGTCTCCTTCTTTTCATCTCTAAATTATTCTTGGTTAACCTCCATGCCTCATTCACCTTGTGTCTTCCCCTCCTCTCTTCATATCTTGAGGTATAGACTCTGAAAATTTCTAGGAGGCAGGCAGGTAGGTATATGTATATATATGTACTTGTCAGTGTCTTTCAAAATGTTAGATTCGATGTGAAATTGTGTAAAGTTGGTGGTGTTTGGTGTTAAAAAATTAACGCTATACTGGCTATCATATAATCATACAATTATTATAGTTATAGCAGAAAAAGCATTATTACTATTTAGTATAATTTTTATTTATTTTGAGAGCTTATATAATACTTTACATTCAATACACATGTCCGACTTGAGATAATCAAACAATTTTTTGAAAATTTACAGTTTCCATAATTGTAAGGGGAAAAAAGAGTGTAATTGTCAAGATTAGCCTATAGCACAGTTAAAAGAGCTAAGACAGATTTAACTATTTGAATTATGGAGGTTACGGTGGATAGTGGAGTCTATATATATATTGCAATTGCTTTTTGATGCTATTTCCTTACTTGTGAGCATAACGTATGGAGATAACGTATTAGTATTATGGTATTACACACAGAGTATACTATTTATTACTATAACATATTACGACAGGGAGGCATGGCCGTACATAAGATTGTTATTAAAAAATAAACCCAGTTATGTATATTAATGTATCCATATCCATCCCTTGTGCGCCTAGGCTATACCGAGGTGAGCATATGGTGTTTAAAGCTTAACTAAATTCTACGCTGGAAGAATAAGCACAGTTCAAGTTACACATGTCTACTTTTTTTCTCTCGAGATTTTCATGGCTTTGACTTTGTATGTGTGTAATTGTTGTTCTGTAACAATAATTTACTCACATTTTACATTTTAGACTCTACAAAGCACTGTAATTGAGAGACTTGTAATATAGCTCCTACTAGGCCAGGTCAACGGGGACGTCAACGCGTATTTATGAACTCACTATGTGTAAGTCCTATTTCTTACTACTTACGAACTTACGGGCAAGCGTAGTGAAAAATTGCATGGAATTGAATGGCACTCAATTTATTGAATGATGACAGAATCATGATTAATGAGCAAAAGTTACGAGTATGAATATTGAGCTCATCAGCTAAGATCTAATTCTATACTGTCGACGGTCGAGCACAAAAATAAATGCAGATGGGATGCAACTAACGGAACATCACGTGTCTTGTTTTCAATGGACATTGATGTATACATGTATTTTAAGCATCAGTCTTAATCTAGTATAATGGATAGTGTGTCTGGAATGTGTAATGGAATGTGTGACCTACCTTCAAATAATTTGAACCTATGTTTATGAAACACACAGTTCAACATACAAATTTAGCACTGATATATACAGTGTCAAATACATCGCAAATGTCATGTTTTAAATTTGTAGCAGAAATCATTACGAAATTACAATAACTTCATTAAAAATGCAATTTAAATAGAAATTAACATGAACATTCGACTGCTGTGAGGGTCATCGCAGTCGACATCGTCATTGTCGTCTAAATATTGAAGTATACCCAGTACGCATCATGTCACTGTGGCACAGAGTCGTGTCTGTCGTCACAGAGATTTTTCTTTTGACCATATATTCATGATACGCTCTGAATTAAATAAAATACAAAAAATAAAAATGTACGATGAACATAATATACATATGTCCTGTGCATTGTGTCCGAGTTGATTTACAGATTGTAATTAGAATTAGATGTGTAATAGCTGCATAAAAGATTATAACGGGTTAAGTAGTTCTTGCACTTGTGTGCCTCTTTCATGACTTTACTTCATCCATGAAGATCACATTTAATAATAATTGGGACGAGGCGGCGGACTATGAGCCCAATTGCTTCATTTTCCTCATCTATATTATAGAATTGCATTTAAAGCATTAAAGCAATACAAAATGTAGACACAACATCGTCGATAGAACATTTAAAAATTATTCTCAACCCTCAAACCTGCTGTTTTGTAACAGTCCGAGTCAATTTCAATTCGATTAATTACAGTGACTTAAATAAACATTGAAGGGGATAGAGAGAGAGAGAGAGAAAAAGTGGTTGGGCTGAGAATGTCCATTACAGTTACCATTACAATTTTTGCAATTATCTGAGAGCACACTATAGGTAACTTTACGAGTAGTAGCATGTGTCGGGTATAATTGGTCCTCACGATTACTTATACACCTTTGCAATTTTTCTCAACAAGAAAAAAAATCTGAATTCAGAGTAACCTCAGTCAGAAGTCAAAAGATTATGATTAGTATTAAAAATGCAACTATGATTTCGAGTTCTGCGTTGAACTTATAGTCTAAACTTGAATGAACCAAGCACACTGAAAACACACGAAACCAGTGCAACGGTTCCGACTTTGACTTTAACAGCTCAACTTCTACTTCTACTTCTACTTCGACTTCGAATTCGACCCCTATCCTATCCCTTTCTTTTAACTTCATGGTTGATGACCCAGCGCCTGATTTAAAAACCTATTGACTGTCACGATACAGATATACATTGTATAGTCTCTGTTTGTTAGTGTTCGTAGTAAGCACAACGAACGTAGTACTAACACCTTTGCCTTTGTACCCAGTCGGGCAGAAATTATACAGATTGTAATAATAATTGTAATAATGAAAAAAAAGATTCCAAGTTGATGTTGATGTCGAAGTCGAAGTCGACGTAGAAGTAGACGTCGAATAACTTACGCGGATATAATTACCTATATACATTTCAAATTGTAAAATATATTTAAGGATGTGGAAGTTATATTATGTCTGTGTATCTACCAGGAAGGTGCAGCTGTCCCGTTTCAGATCGTATCTCCTACTGTGATCACATGCAGTTACGTCTTGTCTTATTGTTAGTAGTGTGCTTCGGTCTCAAGAATCGAGCGAGAGAGAGAGAGAGAGAGAGTCTCTTACAGATACTCTTTGTTTCATTATTAGAGACTCTTGTAGTATAAATTTAATACGATTTTTTTTTTCTTCGAAGCTGCGGCAGTTACTTTATTCTTGAGTTCACACTCCAGTGTATTAAACTCCATATCAAGATCTTGTATTATATGATAAGATTACGATTACATGACTCACTTTTCCTTAATGCTGCACTTTTCATTTTCTACAAAAAAATAAATTCAAGGAAGCTGTATTACATTACATATTTTGATTTTAAATATTGCATATATTTCCACCTATACAGAACCATACTATACCATCCACCTATAATTACTAATTTACTAAATCATGTTTACTATATATACCTTATGTATATTAAAAGATCATGTTACATTCCTATATGCGTTTCTATAGCATCAGGGCCGGATAATGCGACCAGTGCAGGCAGCCCCCGCTGCTTGAATTTTCAAAAAATATGTAAATGAAACATTTTGGAGCTTTCAAAAATATGTAAAAAGAATATTTTGACTTTTCAAAAACATGCAAAATATAAATTTTTGTACATTTGAAAAACATGGGAATAAAGGATTTTCCACTTTTCTAAAACATGTTAATAGAACGTTTTGTGTTTTTCTAAAACAGTTAAATGCAACATTTTTGCTTTACCAAAGAAAATCATCAATAAAATCAAAATGGTGGTTTTTGTATGGAAACAAATGGCTGCCTAAAACTATCTCCTTCGCCCGGCCCTGTATAGCATAATCCTCTCGTTCATTAATTGTACTTTGTAACTTTTATTTTCAGTCGTACATATTTTCTCACATTTTAATTCAAGCAGAATCAACGATCAATTTATTATCATTTGTAAATTTTGAATTCGAAACTTGGAGCTTGAGGCTTTGATGCAAGTCTGTTAAAGATTGTAAAAAAAAACAATAATTTGTGAAGCAAAACTGAATACACAAAATTAAGTTACACTAATTACTACAATTCCACAGCTTGTTAGTTAATTCATAATGGAAACAGACATATTTTGTCTATAATAACAATGCTTGTTTTGTTCTTCAGCCGGATAACAATGAAAGAGAAGATTAAATTATGTCTCAAAGGGAAATTGATAATTGAAATACAGCAGAGGGTAGAGACAGAATTTTTGGTGGTGCACGATTAAATGTTTACAAAAAAAATTGTTTTTTTCAGTATATTACAAGAGAAACATTCAGACAAGTAAGGAAATCTCTTACATAGGCATAGGAGGAATACGAAGTACATAAATACTAACACCAACACATTTTTTTATATATATTTTATTCATTCATCTTGTGAGGTGTAAACAAAGGAGTAGGCTATACACTAAAATTGATAATAACATTTTTAAAAAAATATTAAAGTACCTACATTTAATTTACCTGAGACTCTCATTTAAACGATTTGTACTGATAATGACAATGATATTGTGCTATTATAGTATAAAATGGGAGTGAGGGGAAATGTGGAATTATTGTAACAAAAAAAATATAATAATAAACAATGGATTTGGAAACAGTATCACAGAGTTAATCCATAAGGTCATATGAATCTTTTATACAGTCAGTGCTATGTCAGTACCAGTGCCAGTGTGGCATATTAGCTATACCTCTAAAAAAAGTGTGTCACTTACTTAAGTAAGTATTGCAAATTGGAATTGCAATTACTTTTATATAGAAACAGATGAAAGGAGGAAATTGTTTTGTTTGAGCCACGCAGATGTTTAAACGTTGGCAAAGAATTTAGCTACCTACCTACGTTTATGTACAATTAAATTGATCAACTAGTTGAAAAATTCGTCGGCGGAAAATTACTATGAACAAATGTGTAGTACGCACGCCTCCATGAAATTACATTGTACACAAAACAAAAATTACCGTCTTCTTAATAGATCAATCCGAATAAAATTTGTGAATGCCAAATTCAGTCCGTTACAAATATCAGTAGCTCTCTCCTTATAGTACTGTCGCATGCACAACCAGTAATTTCTGCATCTAACTCTGGTGAGGAAAAAATACCGCATATCCTCCCAATTTAAAATTTTTGTTAAAAGGACAAAAATAAAAATATTACTTGCGCATAGTACAATTCCATTTGGAAACGGAAATGACACATGAAATCCCTCATAATAATAGGTAGTACATAATTTGTTAGTAAGTAAATGTCAATGTCTTGGACGTCAGATTGAATTTTCTTTGTCTTTAATACACTCTCTGAGACTGGTGCTGATGCTGGGCTGGGGCTGGTACTGGTAAATATACCGTGAAGCTGTATAGTTTATAAGCTTGAAATGAATGTGCTTTAGATTAATTCCAGTTTTTGACGCTAAAGGCTATACATTTTCTACTCAGAGATTCATGATGCATTCCGTAATCCGTTTGAACTTATAACGCGGATATGCAAAGAAAAGCATATAATATGATTGGGGAATGTTTAACGTGCTTCTTCCGTTTTTACATCTCTCGTTCAATTCATCACTGTCATTGATTCTTTGTTTTGTAATAATAATTGTGCAAGATATCATTTAATGTAAATACTTTTTGGATCGAGTTTATATGCACTTGTGAACTTCATGCATGGGGTGATTATCATTATGATTTGCAATTATTATATTCCGTGAGTGAGGCGGGAGTTTAATGCACATAAGACGTATGTACTGATACCTACGAATTGAACAAATTTTAATATGTTTCCTTTTCACTATCGTAACAATTTTATAAACGCAATTTAAGTGTATATGTAACGTAATGGAAAAACATAGTAAAATACATGTCTCAAATTTCAAAATTAAACACGAGTAAAGTTGAACACGAATATAATGCTACTCTTATTTACATTGAACTGATTGTATGCTAATGCGCATAGTTTCACCATATTATACAATATATTACATTAATAATTAGAACTTAACAACTTCCCTATACTTACTACCTGTACAGATTAATTAAAATTTTTAATTTTATTTCATCATATCTTGGGTGTTTTACACATTTCAATTTTTAATTGAAAGACAATAAATACGCGATCAACACCATGAGTTTTATCATGAGTTCTGCGCTACACAGTATGTCATACAGAATTAAGGCGTGATCCTATGCTCCCACATTATCAATCAGTAATATTTCGCAAGTGTTTTATTAGCCCATTTTTTTTAAACTACCGACGCCGATATCTTTGTTGCAGATTTAGATTCCATGTATTATGCGATATCACAATATATTGCAGTGCTCAATAATCGTATAAATCTGAATCTGATAATAATATCTCCCTGTACTGTATTCAGTATTCTATGCAATCTGTAATTAGTTTCCCTTGCCATTTTCATGTTTTTAATTTGCAATGTGTGAACGTGTCCATATTATATACGTGTGTGTATGGTCTGGTCTGGTCTGGTACGGTGTGGTATTGACAGGGTTAGCACCCACCATTTGGGCGCAGGTTTGTGCATGTACAACTCTTCAGATTCAACTCCAACAAAACTCGTACCAAGTCATTATTTTTTATTAATAAATCCCACATACCAATTTTTTTTTCAAATTGGTTGACTGATTAACCCAGAAATCTAATCTTGAGCATATATGCATAATAATAAACAGAGTCATTGTAATCATTGTACTCATATAGCAGAGTTCAGAGCCAAACGTAACGTATGATTACGGAATGGAGATAGTTGTACATATGTCCAAGTGAAAGTATAAACTTTATGATATAATGTAGTGTAACGTAACATTTTGTATCCCTATTCCTACAGCCCACAGTAGCGATACTAGCGATTAATTAATCTTTTGTTAAATTTCCAAACAGAGTTTAAAACAATTACGGATAGCGTTCAATTTCGTCACATGCTATTTACTATAAAAATATGCACATTTTTTTTTCTCTCTCTCTCAATCGGTTCATTAAAGACAAAGAGAAAATGGTTGAGACAATCGCATCGTATTGCACTACATATAAAGTAATATCGTCTGTGAAGAACCAAAATGACCCATATCCATTTTTAGCTGAAAACAATATCAACTATCTAGAAAAATATTCAAACATGTCTTGAGAGCATTTAAATAGAACATTTTGCACCTTTTCAAAAACATGGAATTAGAAATTTTTGCACCTTTTTGAAAACATGGAATTAGATAATTTTGCACTTTTCAAATACTCCTAATTAAGATTTTACGCATGTTTCTCATTTTGTTTTTATGATATAGCTCATTTTGATTCTAGCTTAAATTGGATATGGGTCATTTTGGTTCTGCACAGACGATATGCCTTATGTATTCATACGGATATCGATGCTGTAATACCAATGAGCTAAAGCTTACCCTTATAATATTTACGACTTACAGGATAGGATGAGCTGTCAGTAAAGGAGATTACAGGGTTTCACAACTTTGATAAAGCAAATTATAAATTCGTATAAATTTGTATATACATTCAGTGCTTAAAAAATCATATAATTACATACTTACGTGTAGGGGTATTTGTATTTCTGTAGAGTTGGTTAAGAATTTAGGCTCACGAAAAGTTGACGGGGCAAGTATTTAAAATTTGGGGGAAAAAAACAACAACAACCCTACAAATTTTTGTATTTCTTGGCAAGGGACATTTATCTTGTAAAGTTCCTTGTTACTCACTGGAAGAATAGTGTATAGTGGGAAGAATGTCGTGTTAAATAAATGTATTTATCACACACAATTTCCCTCTGAGGAACTGTCCGTGTCTACAAGCTTAATTAACTCTAAAACTTACAACTTTTGACTGAAACTGATAGAGACACTGAAAGATTTAAATGTTCGTGTTAAACACTGTGCTAATGCTCAATGAATAGGTCATATAATGTTATATGATGATGTAGCCTATGTAGTTTATCCATGTAAGACCAATAAAGTTGTTCAACATGTACATATCTCATGAAAAAATCCTCCCAGCCGCCACGCACATTATCGACAGACACTCTCTGTAATTTTATCCTTAATTGAGTATTTAGACGGTAAAGAAGAAGAAGAAGCATTTGTGGTCAGTCACTTTTATGCACTGTTGGTTATGGAGTAAATGCGCTTACCAAGTAACATGTTGACTTGACGTCAAAATGCGTGGATTACTGTAAGGATTTTGTGTAGGCAATTGGAATTAATGCATACTAAAGAGTTCATTTTTTTGGAATTTATTTTCTTTTTAGACATACAGCGAGAAGGAGCAAGGTCGAGTTGTGGTCTATGTGACGAGCATGGGAGTTGTTCGTGACACTTTCCAGAGGTGTCAGAAGGTCAAGCAAATCTTAAGAACTCTGATGGTGAAGTTTGATGAACGTGACTGCTATATGAATCGCTCCATTCAAAGTGAAATCCGTCAACGTCTTCCCCCACGCGCCAACAATCAAAATCAAAATCAACATTCCACCGGTACCGGTACCGGTACCGGTAGTAGCAACATCAACACTCTCAACCAGAGCCAGAGTAGTCATCTCAATCAAATTCAAATTCAGAACCAAGCAACAACGCCTAGCAGTAAAATTCAGCAACAGTGTACTAATGATCACATTGCACTACCTCAGGTTTTTTTGGAGGGGCAACATCTTGGCGTAAGAATCTGTATATTTGTATTATTTCCAATCAAACTAATCGTTTCAGATTAAATATGAGCATAGTTATTATGACTTCAATCAGTGCGCTACTGTATGGACGCGTGCGCGTATAGTATTTTTATATATATGTTCAAGTTGACAGCATGAGAATTTTTTGTGTTACGACCCGGTATTCAGTCATCCAACGACATAATGTGTATAATATGTATTTTTTTAGTGAAAATAGTTGAGCTAAATAGAAATTACTTCCATAACATGCAAGCTTTTACGACCCATATATATATAACGAAAAAACCAACCTAATAAGATCTAATTTCAATTTGTATTATATTCTATATGGTAGTAACGCATTGCTTAACCTAAAAAACTTTTTTGTCACAGAATCACTAAAAGATTATCTGAAGAGTGCAGCCACAAATTAAATGGCGAATCACATTACATATTTTTGCTATAGTTATTTTTTCTATAGGTGTACCGCCGTTGCTGGTATCGGTATCTGATACGACAGACATATTTTAGTCAGATCTTTTTTTTTCTGTGTGGTTTGTCGTGTTATCAGTCGTTGGAGGAAAACTCAGTCGTGCGTACATAATTCCAATTGATATGTGTGCATTTGCATTTCAAAGAACAAGGACGTAGTCCAAGTCCAGTGCTCATTAAATATACAAATTTTGTGCATTTTGTTTTGGCATTTTGGATGTTCCTACGACGTCTAACATGCTAACAGTAACAGTCATGATTGTGTTATGCATAGTTGACCTGAAAAAAAGACTGAGGAGAGAGAACAAAAAAAACTTTTTAATATGCAATCCATCTTGTACTGATCTTTTCAGAACTTGCTTGTAAATACAATAGTGAATATATTATTATTTTATACATGCAAATTTTTTTTTATTTTGGTTTGCCAAAAACTATTTCGTGTCAGAGGCAGGGCATATTCGCAAATTCCTTGTCTTACTATCCATATTAATGTACAACCGGCAGTGTAGTGAACTTTTTTTTCTCATATCGTAGCTTAGAAATTTTAAATGAGCTTTTTGTTGTGATAAATACGCGCACTTTAGGACTAGTTTTGAGGCATGTGAATAATTACTGTAGTTTTAGGCCCTTCCAGTAGTTTATGTCCTCTTGGCTTTGGCTTTTTATCTATTTGCGTTTAGAAAATTAATGGACTATTGACACTATATAGATTGTATCAGTAATGTAAGGGTCCATAAACATTGACCGGGGATAGTATTCTTCGTAGGTAGTTATGTTCTTAGGTTAGAATTGTCATGGTACGATTATGTAATTTGATATTTTCAGTGCTCATAACATCTTTGGGAGAAATGAGCTGAAATCTATGCATAGCAATGCAAAACACCTTCAAGACTAAATTAATAATCTTCAATCTAATACTTTGTAGCCTATTGATGTTTTACACATTTTTTAAATGGTTTAAATTTTAAAGAATTTTAAATAACATTTTTTAGGACGCAGAGGCAATTGAAAAGCTGAATGAAACCGGAGAATTGCGGGACCTTCTTAGACCGTATAAGGTAAGAATGCAAACCAAATGAGCTGCTATGGTTTTACAATTAATTATACATATATTCCAGATTTGTTGATTAAACCAAAAATCCTTACCATATAATATCAGTTAATCTGGAATCAGTAATTAGGAAACTTGATGGAATTGGTAAAAGGGCATACTTGAAAAATTATTCGCCTTTTTATATGCAGTGATATAGAAAGTTTTTGCAAATCGTTGAGATTTCCAGCGCACCTCCTTATTAAGTTACTGGGTGAATATGAAAATATCAGTTTCTAACTTAAAAAAAAATGAATTTGGCGGTAGCACAATGTGCTTCGCCTATTTTGAATTTAAAAATCAAAGCTGCCCTTCCATCGCATGTGTCTCAGTCTTCTCTTAAAACGGAAATTTAATTCGATGCGTTATTACACTGTTCGTAATTCCCTTTGGGTCAGCGGACAATACTGCAGTAAAGTACCTACATGGACACTCAGTTCCTGGAATAAGTTCGTATTCTTATTGTTAGTGCATGTTTTCCAATGTTTCAATTCAAATACATACATGTTTGTGTATAGAAATCAAAGTAGCGCAGAATGTCACATCACGATATGTGTCACTTTCATTCGTCGGCTACAGTAAATTATAGGAAAGTGTAACTATTAGTATTCAGAGTGTGATCTCCTTTGTTTCTCGTGTTAAATTCCTCAATATAACCCTTGAACTCTGCATCACACATTTGTACATTGCACTACGACTACGACTACGCACAGGCAGGTAGTTCTACATTCAAGAAGCTATTCCTAAAATATTATACTTGGCCGCAACTATAGTGTCGACTTTGGATTTGAATGTTGATATTTGAAAAGTAATTATTGCAACTAAAAGAATGCGGAGATTTTGAGGCATGAGCAATAGTTTTTAATGACCTCAGTTTCAGTATATCAGAGCACTGCACTGGTATTAAGGGAAGCTCTAAGGCATTCATTCATTTTTGTATGCTTGCATTTATGTAGATGGAATAATCGAAATTAAAATCATTAGCCTATTACTTAAACTTACGTGTGTGTTTATCTTGAGAGCAGGTCAGCAGGACCAAACTATGAAATAAACTGAACAATAATTAAAAATTGATATTAGCATTCACTGCATGCTATAAAATTTAATTAATGTTAGATTCTATGCTTCCAATCCCCCGACGAGACTCTCTCTCTCTCTGTATGTGTGTCTGCGTCTGGCCTTTATGTCTGTGCCATGCACTTTTTCCTCGTATCTACATATATATGTAGTATAGTCAT
This sequence comes from Dicyrtomina minuta, assembly GCA_949802685.1. Classification (NCBI taxonomy): domain Eukaryota; kingdom Metazoa; phylum Arthropoda; class Collembola; order Symphypleona; family Dicyrtomidae; genus Dicyrtomina; species Dicyrtomina minuta. Next base: position 74,420,164 of record OX461809.1, on the reverse strand, counting down.
AGCTTTAACAGAAAGTGATCATCTTCCAGTATACTCTTGAAATTTATGAACTTTTTCTCATGTCTCTGATCAATTGGTCTGGTAGTGAGTCCCACCAATAATATACCGAAGCTATTCTTATCACTGGATCATTCACTATCACTTATTACTACTATCATGAGTCAGGATCAGGACCATCCTTAAATCCTATTGTTTGTCTTAGTAAGGCAGAGAAGAGATATGTAATTAATGCAGTGTATACATCAACCGCCAGGGCATCATCCTGTGAGAGAAGATGGGATGGGTATTGTTTTATACACATCACTCTCTATTTTGGTTTTTGTCTTATTGTGTGTGTGTGTGTGGGTGCTTTGAGTGCGTAGAGACAGTACTTAAACGATGTAGTTATTATTAAAATAAAAAAATGTGATGTGGGAGAGCCACATAGCCCATTGGTATGCGATGCTACTGCTACTGCTTTTTTGGTGATCATGGAGCCGACTGCCGACTTGTTAATTTTTGTGAATGTACACTGCGTTGTTCCACATTAATGAGTAGAGTAGGCCAAACCATTTGAGTGCATATAATTACTTGACCCAGAAAAAAAAACCCTGCTACTTGCCTAGGTACTACTACTACGGTGGCAATCTCTGAAGTCGCAGTATTTGCAGAC
>OX461809.1:74142960-74419312 GCA_949802685.1 Dicyrtomina minuta | reverse complement strand
ATTGTTGAACACAAAAAGTCGTAGGATAGGATTAGTAGGGTCATTGAAAATCATCGTTATGCTCCTTCTGAAATAAAGTAGTCTTCAAACAAGGGAGACTATGTAATTTATTTTGTCATTTTGACTCCATTTTTCAGCATGGTGGGACATTTAGTGTAACGTCAGTACATTTACATATATATATGCGACAGAAAACGAAAGCTAGATTTTTTTTACAGAACAAAAACTGAGTTTTATGATGCACTAATAATGCTTGTATAAGGGGAAGCGTAGACGCGGCTATGAAAGTTGAAGACGAATTCGAATTCGAATGCGTTTCTTCGTTCGTTCGTTAAGAATAAATAATATAAATAAATATAAATGTATTTTTCATGAAGTCTTTTTTGAGTCTTTGAAGACTCTAAAAAAAAGTTCCAACGTAGCAGTCAGTCACTACTCCGTAGTACGCATAGAAATATGAAACTGAAATTTGGTAAGCATGATATATACATACACACTAGAAACTTGAAAGGATAAAGCATCCGTCCCACAATGCACATTTTTTTACACTAGTTTTTTATTTATTTTTTTTATTATTCAAACTTTAATGAAAATGAGACGTAATTATATTGTGTTGGAGTTGGAGTGCATCTTTTTGTATGAATGAATTTTGCTATAGCGTTGTCCATTTAAAAGAAAGTCTTTCTGTCTGTGCGGGTATACAGCTTTAGCACAAGTAGCGTTCCATCATTTCATGGTCAACGAAAAAAAAAATCTATTTACCTTCACATTCACTAAAAGGTCCACCGGCTCGGCTCATTACGTGTTAATTACTTTAATGATAAAAGGACTTCAACTCAGGGAGAGTATTCAAAATCATCCTATGCCACGACGATTTTAGACGTAGACGTTATTAATTGCCCTCTTTTGTGCGCTGCGCCGTACTTTACAATTTCATAGGTATCCGCAGCTGTCCTGACGATGAGTCTTGTCATACGTAAAAGCAATAAGTAGATGAAAATAAATGGAATTTCTGATGCATTATATTTTGTGAATCTCAGCACTTTGTTTGTTGCTCATTGGGAATCTGTATAAATATAGTTAGTGACTGACTGAGTGAGACTGAAAGTTTTAAGAGTTCCTTTGGAATAGGGGGACGAACGGCATGAAGTGAAGTGTACAATGAAAAATGACAGTCTCTGCTACTGAATTGAACTTCAAGTTCTTCTTGTCTTCTCTCAATTGCTCTATCAATTTCATCAATTCCCATTTTCCTGTCCTCATTAATATTGTTGAATTACGTTTGCTCCCATTGTTCGACGATCATCTATCATATTGTATTGAGAAGCCCGTGCAGTGTAGCTATGGTCATCTGGATTTATAATGATTTAACTTAAATGTACATACAGTACACACATTTTTGATTTAATAAACTCTAATTTCAAATCGGAAGACAAACGCAAACGTCATTGTCAGGTGCGTAGGTGACGCATCACAAAAAGTCCAGTTTACCTTTTTACAGCCCATTTAACAGGATGCCGTGCATTCTATTTAAGCCAACCACCCATCGCTCACCCTAAAGTCAGAACGCATAAAAATGCAAAATAACATGTATCGTCTGTGAAGAACCAAAATGACCCGTATCCATTTGTAGCTAAAAGCAATATCCACTATCTACAAAAATATTGAAACATTTCTTGAAAACATTTAAATAGAATATTTTGCACTTTTAAAAAATATGTAAATAGAACATTTTACACTTTTCAAAAGCATGTAAATAGAACATTTTACACTTTTCAAAAACATGTAAATAGAACATTTTACTTTTTTAAAAAGGAGATAAATATAAAATTTGAAACTTAAATATTATCTCTATATATATCTCTCTCTAAAACTTAATAATTAACATTTTACACATGTTTCTCATTTTAATTTTATGGCAGATCATTTTGATTGTGGCTTGAATTGGATATGGATCATTTTGGTTCGTCACAGAAGATATAGTAGCCTGATTTAATTAAAAAGAATATTATTCGTTTTTGTAGAAACAAAGTTTTTGAAATTAATTGGTTTGAAAAATAATAATGACCAAAAAAGTGGGACAAAGTCGGTTTTTTAAATTTCAAGCGCTGCAGTAAAACCAAATCGTCGCTGCTATTTCACTTGAAAAAATGATATGTTTAGCAAAATTTAGTTAAGAAACGGTGTTTCATTTCTGAGTCATGTCCTTAAAAATATTTGATGATATTTGTGGAGAAATGTTTTTTGTTTTTTCCAAAAAATACCAGAGACGATTTTGCTTGTTGTCCAAGTTTGAATTTAAAAATTTTTTATGGCTGTTTAAACTACCTTTATAACTGATACAAGCTACTGCATTACGTGTTGATTTGTAGTACTGACCGTTTTGGCTGTAAAGGCATAGCGGCAAGGTTTTTAGGCAGCACCAAATGAATTTTGTAATATTTATAAACTCTATTGAACAAAGATTAATGCATGTGTTTTAATTCTCTGTCATTCCAGAGTTTGTCCGTTCTCTCAACGTGCGATCGCTGCGGGGGTTTCCGCGTGCTTCCATGCCCGATTTGCAATGGATCGAAAAAATCGGTACACAGGAATCACTTCACTACGGAGTTTGTCGCGCTCAAATGCATGCACTGTGACCCGTCTGGCCTTGTGAAATGTGAAATTTGCAACGTGGCTGATGCATAAGTTCAAGCAAGAGTGCGTCGCGGAGGCTGCGGAGAGTACAGCTCATGAACTTCGTATTAATAACTTGATTTGTGTAGATTGTAAGTACATAGATTTAAAAAAAAAAGAAGATATTGAAATGATTTTTTTTAAACGATTGAAAAAAATTCAATATAATCACAATCGTAAAACACATCATTGTTGAAGCTAGGAACAAAATATTATATCAACATTTTCCAAAAAACTGTAAAACATACATACTAATTACTTATATACTTCCAAAAATATCCTGACAATCCCGACATAATAAGTAATCCAGCGTTTGTTTTGTTGGCAATTTTTGGAACTGTGTTTTGCACTTTCGACAACGTCATAATTTATTTAATATGTCGTATCTACACTCATTGTTTTTTACTTACATAAATACATTTTTATATTATTTTCGTGGAAATATATATAGACAATAAGAAAATGCTAAAGGCATCACTTTATCGGTCGACAACCACTGTTAAGACACGTGGTGGATGTTGCTGACAGAGAACCGAGTAACCGAGAGAATAATTTATCTACCAGTAAAATATATTTCACGCGTTGAGAGTCGCAGAGGTATTATCAATTATTTGAGTAAGCCGTGCAAAGCGGCGGTGTACGACACTGTACACGATGAACATTTCATTTCCTGTTCTACTGTTCTACACCTGAGATTGACAGCAATTATGGACCTTCGATATTTTTGTATTATTTTTTATTTCATATATTTTTACAGTAACTTTGTGTAAAAATAATCATATGAAACTGTGTCCTTGGGCAGTAATAATTATTACTGTTACTGAGTGATTTAGTTTACTAATTATTGTCTGTAGCTAATAGTAGTAAATCTGTTGTAAAAATACTTATCGCTAGTATAATGTTATTTTTAGAGTAGAATAATAATAAACAAGATTGTAGTGGGTATACACAAAATATATGGGAGGGTAGAATAAAAAATAAATACAATTTTTTCGTAGCTGATAACAAAATAAAAATATATTATGTTATAATAATTATTCCTTAGAGAACACAATGTTTGACGAATATTTAGTTGCTCCCGAAAGCAAGAGGAAACACGTTTTTTCTGCTTCTGCAGGGAAACAGATTGACAAGTCATACTGTAATGATTAATGATGCTGATAACTAATGAAGAATGCTAAAGTTACGTGTAATGCGCAAGTATATATAGTTAAGTAGTATAAAGTAAAATATATGTCAAGAGCACGATAAAAAAAAGCTCAATGTTATATTTAAAAAATTCTACCAAATTTAGTATAAATGATAAATGATGTATATTATGTAGATTCCAGTTTCTTTTCACCCATTTAATTTACAATTTTTGCAGTACTTAACTTTTGTGCAGGTTTGAACACATTCAACATACAATTTCCTTTATAGTAAAACAAGTCTCTAAAATAGTCTAAAACTAGTTTTGTATTAAGAAACAATAGTAAATTAGTTTTTTTGTGTAAAAAGCCTTTATAACTTAATAATAATTACTCACAGCGACTATATTCAAATCTAGAAATATTTTTTTTGTGAGTACATGATTTTTTTTCAAGAAATAATTGGGTATTGGGTATGATTATGATTATGTGTTAAATATCCGCACACTTTCAAATATGTAAATGCTCAGCCCTCCTGTCTTCTGCACTTTTATATCAACAGATTTTTGAATTTTGAATGCTAAGATGAAAACTTATCGTTGTTTGTACATCATTCTAATTGTGTGTTAAGTTTCTACGAAAAAGAAATTTGACCCAACGCAATATAGATCCATGTAAAAAAAAATAAAAAAGGTCGATATTAGTGCTTAAGTTATTGAAAAATGTGAGGAAGTGAAAAGGATATAGTTTTGGAAGGAACTATAAAAATGTAATTTAAATGTATTCAGTGTTATGTCAAGTCTGAGTTTGAATTTGAAATTGTTAATCCATGTCCAGAATGACGAATTTATTTCATTTTGGAATAATTACGATTTAATGACAAACCGTCATATTGAAGAGGTGAACCGCAGCCAAGTACTTAATTAATAAACTTATTTATACTTACAAGTTACTTTTATTAAAAATTCAAATATGTATGTATTACGATTAATATGTGAAGCTTGGAAGTTCGAAAAACAACCAATTTAAAATTTTAAGAGAGTAGGCAATATAAGCCTTCAGTTTGATCCTGGACTCTAGTTGGTTTACAATTTTTAGGGATGCGTCTTTCAGTATGACTGAAGAGCAAGTCGCTCCCTAAGAATACGCAAACTAATTTTTGTTCACAGTATAGCTAACTACGCTGTTATAGTTTATTATATTAATATAATTTTGCAGAGGAAGAATTCATAGGTTAGAAATAGCGTCGTAGCATTCTATAGAGACGAGTGACAAAATCGGATGTGTAGGTTTAAAAAATTTTTTTTACTTAATTGTGTGTTACGAATGAGAAATGAGGTTATTATCAGTATTTGTGTAAAAGAAGTAGACCAGTTTAAGATTAAATTGTCACAACGAGAGGAAGAATAAACCAAGCATAACTTTTTGAATCATTCAAATTCAAATATATAGAAATTAATTTTTCAAAGTGAAACGAATAAAAACATACCGAAAATCTGAACGAAACACATCAAAAAAGTTTATTATTATTTTTGATTGCAAAACCAAGATGGATTTCGGACTGGTTTTAGTAGTTGTATAATTATTTATTGTGTGCTTGTAAAATTACTGATGCATTTAAATAAATTCAATTAAAAATGTAGTTCACAAAAATAAAGATTCAAAATAATTACTAATCAATCAGCACTGTTATCCACCTAAATATTTAAAATTCTCTTACATGTTACATAATATATTTGAACAAAGGAGTATGTCACGAAATTAAATGTACTTAATTAAAAGTAGTAATTTGTGCACACACAAAATTGTAAGCATTGTGTAGAATATATTTTTTATACTATTTTTCCCTTGCGATGATGGTACATAATACGAACAAAAGGATGAAGCATAATAATTATGTATGATATGATGTTTTTGTGTAATCAATTTTTATAATAAAATGAGAAAGTTCAGCAACAATAAACTGTTCAATATTTGTGATGAACGTCTTTAAAAAAACATTTTTAAAGTATACTGTAAGTGATGGGATGAGGGGTCAGGTAGAGGGCGCGAAGCACGTTGAAGAGAGTTGCAGATTCTTTGTAAATTGCCATGTAACGAAATTGTCATTTGCTTAACCATACTAATTTCTACAAAAAATGTCAGCTCTAAACTACAACACACTAATAGGGAGGTTGCATCATCCTATTCTTGGAAAATCAAACCTTTATAATTTTAAATTCATAATATCCTGCCTCAATTTTAGAATAAAAGTTTGTGGTATGTGATTTTTGTTTTATTTTGAAAGAAATAGTTTCACGATTTTAACGGCCTTACACACACACACAAATTATTTCCAGATTACAATAACACGAATTATCCTGTGTAAGACGTCACAAATTATTACGTATCCAGAATATCTCCTGATGCTCTTATTCTTTGTAATGTAGGTCGTCTTCCCTGGATTGCTCTATTAATTGGTTTGTAGTCAGGGGCCGAGGGTGTTAAGGCTTTATTATTAGCTCCTTCCTCTTCAAAAACCTTCTGAGCTACACCATCATCATCAGTAGCGTCTTCTTCAGTTTCAGACAACTCCTTACGAAATGCACTAACTCCGAGCAAGGTGCAAATGAGTGTCAAGATCTGCCAAATATACACATATATCCAGTCGCTAAGTATTATTTGTATTCAATAACTATCATCTGCATTATTACTATTATTTAATTTACGTGTTTAATTTAAATTGAAATAATTTTTAACGTGAGGAAAATTGATTTCAGAGTCCATTTTCCTTACCGTTGCTACATTTTTAAGAACTTTTTTCTGACAGATTTGATACTTTAGGTCACAGTCTGTTTCGCTTTTATGCCTGTGATGATAGCCAATGCTGCATCCTGTAGGAGTACTTCCATTCAATTCGCGGTATTTTGTGTCATACGTGTAAATTGATAGTATCAGGAGGACAGTAGAAAGAAAAAACAGTAGTGTAATTAAACAGGACGAGATCTTATTCTGTCAAATATAAATTGGTTCAAAAACTTCTAAATCGGGAATTTTTTGAGTTACTCATAAGCATATTGCTATTGAAATTAAATTCATATTTTTCCGGAAATAATACGCAAGGATTTAGAATTATTACATATAGACAGACGTGATTATGAAAAATATAAATTATAGTACTTGCCATCAGCAATAATTTCGTAATACAATTCGGTTTCTCTGAACATCGTACGGTTACAACAAGGCTCGCAATGCACATAAGATTAGTAATGGACAGGACAAGTAAGACGATTGGCTCTAATGGAGAATCCCGACGAAGTTCTAATTTCTTACCATGATCCAATCTGGAGAAAAACAAACAGTTACTTGAGTTACTTTCGTTGGACTTTAAATGTGATTCAATTTTTTTAAGGTATCCATTGAATTGCAAGTCCGCGGAAAGAGCTACAGCTTCAATTATAAAGCATATTGTGCCGATGATCTGAAAAGTTCAAATATACATACTAAGAAAAATGAATTCACATTATATATATATATATATTCCAAATACATATATCCAATCACACAAAACAAAGGCTCAAAATCTTACCGTTGCACAAATCAAAGAGGTGTTAATGTAATAGCCCATGCTTCCTTCATAGTCGATTGAGGAACTATGGATTTTTGTGGTCTGAAGCTTCTAAATTGGAAACTCATGGCAGAAATTTTCCTAAATATGCAGGTTTAATTATAACTGAAAAAAAACAGGAGACACATGGGTCATAGATAGGCCTAGAAATTTGTACTCTTAATTGATGACAGCGTTCCTAGCGTGGGTTTATGGGTTAGAAGTCATACTACCATGGCATGGTTGCTACACATTTTCATCATAATGCGCATATTATTGCCATTGTAATTTTGGTTGGTTAAAATTTAAATTTTCGAATAACTGGCCGATTAAAATTACAGTAGTCATACAACTTATATCGTCTGTGAAGAACCAAAATGGCCCATATCCAATTTAAGCTAGAATCAAAATGAGCTATGTCATAAAAACAAAATAAGAAACATGCGTAAAATGTTAATTAAGAGTTTTTGAAAAGTGTAAATTGTTCTATTTACATGTTTGAAAAAAATGCAAAATGTTCTACTTCCGTGTTTTCTGAAAATTGTAAAATGTTCTATTTACATAGTTTTGAAAATAGCATAATGGTCTATTTAAATGCTTATATTTTACATGACATATTTCGATATTTCAGTATTTTTGTAGATAGTGGATATTGTTTTTAGCTAAAAATGGATATACCAAGATCATTTTGGTTCTTCACAGACGATATGCTTTCTTATCGCTAATTCTTGATGCGCCGAATTTTAAGAGATTTCAAATAATGACGTACACGATGTGTTACTTATTACAGAGGACGTCATTCAAGGTTGCGTTCCTATTGAGACCTTTCGGTGAAGAACATATTCTACTACTTAGCAGCCACTAGAAAGTACCAGCGCTTCGAATTCCGTTCCTAAAACAAATGATTGTATTAATATTTATTACTAAATCTTTTTGGTATGTAAATGCAATGTGCAAGAACCGCTAATAATACTATATGCCATCTAAAAATTAATTTTTTCACCTCCTATAAGTATTTGTTCTTAATGTGCATCATGAACTATGAAGAAAGGTAAACTAAATATGAAAACACATTAAACGAGTAAACAATAATTACACATTTATGAAAACTTTCACATGAACATATACAGCTGAAATAAGGGATAAATATTTGATTTATTATACCGAGTTGGGAATGACTGCTGTTTCTTTTTTATTAGTATATTTCGCCTACTTAAAGAAGTTCGTATTTCTACACATGGACATTTTGTCAAATTACGATCAACAGGAATTTATTGGTGTTATTTCATAACATTCACTACTCTTCTATACGACTACAGGAACTATTTTGTTGCTTCTTTCTTAGCACAAAATGAACTACAATGCATATAACAGTAGCACAATAACGTTTTAGAGACAATATATACGCTTTCTAAAAAACAATTGTGCTGGCCTACTTGGTCCTCTTCTTAACTGTTTTACTTTACCCCCTCTAGCGTGTTTCTACAACCAAAAATAATTTTTGTTGGCCTTAGTTTTGCTACTATGTACGTTAATAATTAATTAAACTATAATACTGTACTTACACAATAGTACAAAATGAATTTTAAGTAAGTATAATACAACATATCGTGAAGAACCAAAATGACTCATATCCATTTTTAGCTAAAAACAATATCAACTATCTACAAAAATATTCAAATATGTCTTGAGAGCATTAAAATACAACATTTAACACTTTTCAAAAACATGGAATTAGAATATTTTGCGTCTTTTCAGAAACACAGAATTAGACATTTTTGCAAATTTTCAAAAACATGAAATAAGAAAATTTTGCACCTTTTGACCTTTTCAAAAACATGTGAATATGACATTTTTACGTTTTTCAAAGACTGCTAATTAAAATTTTACGCATGTTTCGCATTTTGTTTTTATGACGTAGCTCATTTTGATTGTAGCTTAAATTGGATATGGGTCATTTTGGTTCTTCACTCACGATATACCACAGGTCTGTGTCAGCGTTTTGGGAATACATTTAATTAATTTAATATTATATTCACTTAACCTTACATAAGCATATATACATAATCCAAAAAAAGTACAATTATAACTTGGTCGTTGTTTTTGGTCCTCTAAGTATTCGTCAACAGACTTAATTTTCCGTGAACTTATTTTAATGTTGGATAAAATGAAAGAATTTGAGGAATATAATTATTACAAACACAAAGCTATCAAATTCCAGACAAGATGGCATCAATATTTTAGCACCTGCCACGATTAAAATTGAATAAAAATTACTATCCATTACCAACTATCACATTTAATTGAATGTAATGTATACGTACACAATACACATCTCAATAAAGATACATGTCATAATCATAATTAATCGAAGACACGACACTTACAATACTTAATGCCTTAAAAGGCTATTTTTTAACTACATAATATTGGCTTGGTCCCAGCATTCCCAGCTGATTGGTCAATTTGATCTAAAAGATCATCATTAACGTATTCACTACAACTAAGATATATAGTTCTGAAGAGACTACCTATTTTCAAAATTTTAGACACTTAATACATAGAACATTTGAATTGCCTATACCCAAATTTGAGTTGTACCTACTTTTATTTTATTTACACTACTCAAGCGAGATACATGCAAAATCTATCTATTAATTGTTCATGTTATCATGATGAAATGTTTGTTAATCTAAAGATACGAACCTAGTGTCGCCGTACCGAGTAGCTACTAGTTCATACATTTGATGCTACAAACTGATTACATATTAGCTTGTACGAGGTCCGATTTCATTACATTACATTACATTAAATAATTGAACTTAAATGTTGTATAATTCTGTAAATTCTTGGTTAATAAGCTGTATATTCTTACCCCTCGACAACCACTGTAACTGTATGTAGTAGATCAACTAACTTATGCATCTAGCATAATCTAAGCAACTGATTAAGGTACTATAATACTTTTGCAATGTCACATTGATGAGGCTGCTGATTTCTACTCAGCCTTGGACCAAATTTTAAGGTATCTAATAATTGTTTCCGAAAAGAACACTCAATATTATATAACTTTATAACGTATTGGTGCTTCTGAGTCTGAGTAATATTAAAAGTACCTAATTAAATAGTAAGACAATGCAAGATATATTATTTAAATGAAATGAAGCTTTAGCTTGTAAGTTACTGACCTGAATCTTTTCCCTTCTCAACCAAAATTTTGATAATACTGCACTCTCATTTTGTAAATCCGATAATAAAATGAAATTTTTGTTTGAAATACACAAATATTATTTTTATCATGACGAACGAATTCCTAATATTAATGGGTTTTTAGCAACATAATATCTCTATCTTTCAAATTAAAAAATGGCTGGATAGAAACCATGTTCTATAGCTAAAAGTACGTTCTTTGAAGTTCTTTAAAAGTACTTTGAATATAGTTAAGTAACTACTACTGGATGTATTTTTTCTATTTCAAAATTTTGTCATAACCAAGAAAATTTAAATAAAATAAAAAAAGTTTACAATTTTAAACGCTAGCTTTGTTTAGCATTCGTAGTGTAGCGCGTAACATAGTCTAGTATACATAGCAACTTAAATTTAAACTACATCTACAGATCACCTGTGAAGAACCAAAATGGCCCATACCCATTTTTAGCTAAAAACCATATCCACTATCTACAGAAATATTGAAATATGTCTTGAAAGCATTTAAATAGAACATTTAACAATTTTCAAAAACTTGTAAATGAAATATTTTGAAAATTTCAAAAACGTGTAAATAGAGTATTTTGCAATTTTCAAAAACGTGTCAATAGAACATTTTACAATTTTCAAAAACGTGTCAATAGAACATTTTGCATATTTTAAAACGTGTCAATAGAACATTTTGAATATTTCAAAAACGTGTGAATAGAACATTTTACGCTTTTCAAGAGGTCTTAATTAACATTTTACTCATGTTTTCTATTTTTTTATCACATAGCTCATTTTGATTCTAGCTTAAATTGGATATGGGCCATTTTGGTTCTTTACAGACGATTATACAATAAGTACACGTTATTATACTGTTATTGCTTAAACAATATTTAATTTAGTATACTCATATTAAAGAATACAGATATAAATATTTAGCAATAAGCTAAGTAATATCACACCTTAAAATGTATCCGTTCCCGTAATGTTTGTACCCCCGTGCGTTTCTATAATACAACGGAGATCATAAGACGTCTAAAAGAATTCGCTATCCTCCATTATCTCTAGCAATTCCTACCTATATAATATCAATATTAGAATCTTTGAATGTACTTAAGCAATATCTTGTGTGGAACATGTATTTACATAGTCAGGTATAACAAGGAGAATTTTGATCAAACAGCATCGCATCGTATTCGTGTCGCTTACTTGTTATCCGGGTAGGTTACATTTCGTTTTTTTCTCGATTATATTTAACTGACTTATTATATATACATCAATATATAAGCATAATGTTCTTTCTATTTATGATCCTAAAGGTACATTGCACAGAACTTCTCTCTGTCAAGCATGCGACACAGTTGCAGCTTGTAACTTCACACGTTTTCTTCCACACTAAACAACGTAGGTAAGTATACTGCGCAACATTATTGTCTACAAGGTTGAAAATTATTCAAATTAGTCGTGTAAAAATCATTTGCTCTATCTATTACGCGTATGAAATAAAATAAGTTTGTAATAATATTTATAATATTGTAATATATCGTATGAAATGATAACTCCCAGGCTAGACAACCATAGACAATCAGAATCAGATGCTAATCATGATCGTTATAATTATGTTAAGGATGTTAGGAATTTTTAGAGATCTTAATTAACACTGTGCTTAACTATCATCAACTGTACGACTTTTACGCTTTGAATGACATGAGGAGACAATTATTATAGGTGCGTGCGTAAGTACATTAGAATACAATTAAAAGTTTGATTATATAATGCTTTGAATTTATTATACTATAATACACAGCTGTAATACATTTTATAGCTTTGCTAATAGCTGTGTAGACAGAAATATAAAAAGTAAATAGTACACAATAAATTTATACAGTTTCTTATACGTCGTTGTAAATAATTTCCTGCACTTCGAAGTACAATTATATATCATTATATTATTATATTTCATAAACCAAAACCCAACTTGCATGGTACAGTTGCATAAATTTAACTAATAGTACACGCATATTTTATAAAATACATCGCCATTTTCAAAGAGATGTTCACATTCATCTTACTGTTAATTAAAGTTCATGATTGTTGATAAATAAAGTTGTTGAGTAATCAATTAATCAATATATTCTTTACAGTTTACATTTTACATTAGTCGGGGTCAGCAATATTTTTGCTACAATTATTTACATTTCAAATGATACTCCGCTATATAGCCATTTAAAGGAAGTTGAAAATAATAATCTGTTTTTGATTTTTTGTTCGTTGTAACAATTTTTTGGCGCCCCAAAAAAAACATAAAGAAAGGTCTTGCTAGCATGCTGACCCTAATAATAATAATAATTGTTTCGAGTTCTTTTTATACAGATTACAGATACAATTTACTCTGACATTTTCTTGATGTAGCTTGCCCCGAATTTTCGCACATCTAGGTGCCTTTATATCCTTCACTCAATACAAAAATCAAATATATGTGAGAAATAATTATAAAATAAACCATTACCTATAAGTATTACCAATGTAATCCCACAAACAAAGTGTAATTATATATTAAATTTTTTGTTGCTCTTATAATTCGAATTAAACAATTTTAGATTTTTCTAGCTTATTAACTCTATATAGGTAGAACGAATAATATATTTCTATAAGCTCTTAACGCTCAGCATTAAGAATTACAGCGAACCCGAGAAATCAAAAACGATGTTGATGCATCTACCGAAAGGACATGTTTTTAACAGCGTTATTCATGTAGCCCAACTCAATTTTGAGTTGGTTGAGGCTGGCGCTCAATTTATCCACAGAGTCCACTGGTTGTATGGTTTGTGTGAAAGGATCGTATCGCATCTCGTAAGGACGAGACATACTCTCAGCTACCCACTGACTACAATATTCAAATAAATTTCAAACAAAAAATTAATTATGTTCATCAATATCCTGTTGTTATTGTTAATAATAGATTTACCGTCGTCTCTCCGCGATCTTCAACTATACCCTCAACCATATGTCTTTTCTTACCGGAATTTATCTTTGACTTCATCGAAACTCTCAGCAACAAAGTAAACATCTTGGTAATCCTGGTCTTGGTATGGTTGAACAGCTGTGGTTTCAGGTTCAAATTTCCGATGTTCCGGTTTATCAGATAATGCATGCTCCAATTCTCCATAGCTAGAGAGGAGACCCGCTCCATACGCTTTCACTATACCGTCTTCCTTGCACAGGCCAAATTCGACGGTAAACCAGTACAGCTATTAATTAGAAAGGATCCAAGAATTTATAAGCGCGCACTTACAATAAACTTTTCAAGTCTATACAGTCTTTTTGGCCTATTTATGATTGACTTATTTATTGTATTAACATTTTTTATACCGTCGAGAATTTTTCGATTTCTTCATCAGTAGCTCCCAATGATGCGAGTCCCAGTTCTTGGGAAAATTGTGCAAAGAGTGGATCCACAAGCATTGGAACATGTCCAAGTAATTCATGTACACAGTCCCTGGATAGTCAATATAATTTGATAAAAAATTATCTAGTTACTATTAGAAAAGATAGAATTAATTATGCACTACAAAATCTTACGGCTCTGGGGAATGATCCGGAGATGAACCATGACGGACGTATTGAGTGCACTGGAATACACGAAAAGCAAGACTGGCGAGAAAATCTCTGGCTGTCAAAAGCCCAGCAGCAGGTCTTAAAGTAAACCCAGTTCGACCTGAAAAAAAAACATTAAATTAAATTATAAGAATTTTAAAGGAAGACCCTTTTTTTAAATTTCTCAACTCTCAACGGGGGGAAGCCTTCACTCTCCTTGTCATGCCATCAATTGTATAATTATTAGTTACTATTAATAATTTGGAATTGAGAAGAAAAAAAATTAAAATACGGTGAAGAAATTTAGAAATATCCTCAAGCTGTGGAATATTGTCAGCTCTGTATCCAACATTTTCCTGAAGAAGACGAAAAGCTGCCACGTACTGCTTGCACGCATGAGACGACAAGAGAGAAACCAACTGATTGAAAACATGGCCCCATGTTCGAATCTCGTCTTCAGTATATGTGACCCGAGGAATACTTTCTCCGCTGAAAATTTACATTGCATTATAAGTAAAGTTTCAATTGTACTTTACCAAACATTTAACCTTCTTTGTCTTATACATTAATACATTATGTTGTGTATAATTCCTTCACTCAGTAGACAGTAAATTATAATCATACATATTGAATCTCATTTTGATTATTACTGAGAACCTTTCAGTTCAAACAAGGATAAAGGTGAGATTCATGAGGTGGCCTTCGCGATATGCTTACGCGATTTGAAAGTTCAAGGAGATAGCGTGTGGCCCTTTTCATGTATCTTACCCTTGCTTTTAAGTAACTGAAGAGGTCTGAATTTCAAGTTTGCAGCCATGCCTAAGTATATTCTTACAAGTTTGATCGCTATTTCGGTGCTTCAGTGTAAAAAAAAACAAAAAACACGGAAGGACAGAGGTTTGCCTTAACTTACACACGTTGGTTCGGCCTGCTTATGGGAAGTAATAATATGTTGTTGAAATTTGTGGTTCGGAAAAAGTGGATATAAAAATTGTTGAAAGGCTTTTAAAAAATCATTACGGCGTTTCTAAATATGTTCCGTCAAGTCAAAGAAGGAAACAGCTGGTAATTCCTATAATCATGAAAATAGTTTGAACTAAAAAAAAAGAAGTAATAACTACTGTACAGGGTGTAGTTGCTCTCTACAAAAACGAGGTGTGATTTTTATACATAAAAAGAAGAAAAAAAGTAGGTTCATAAAAACCAGTAGAGAATATAAGAATAAACAATATACGTTATACAACACATTTGTGTGCATTGCCTGCCTACATGATAATATAATTGCACAGCCATTTGGTGGGATTATTATGATGCAATATCTATAAGTATAGTATATTATAACTCCAAGTTTTTTTAATATGTTAATGTAAATGTTGATACGATGTATAACGATATAAAGACTCACTATTTGAAGTCAAAAGCAATGTCAGCAATCATTTTCCTGCGAGAACGATAAACCTTGTCTGCAAATCCTGGATGGTCCATATCTAGGTCGGGTTCAAACTTGGTCATCAAATGGTTGCACAAATCCAACTCGGAGATGTGACATGGATACCACATGGCTGAAAGATATAGGAAATATACACAATAATCAGTCATTAATCCGTATGTAACTCTGATGAAGCTACATGAATATATTTATGCACCAAATCTATATGTAGGAATGTAGGCAGATATTATTGTGAGCGCTCGTTACTTTTAGTAGACCCTTGCTGAGAAATTACGTTGACACAGCTGATTGATTTGCTCTGTCTCAAAGACTTTACCAAGCTAACCAAGTTCGATCTGGCAATGTTCATCTTGAATAAAACATCATACTGACTTTGGCGATCTCGAGAAAGTCTAGTTTCCATATGAAGAACATCAGCTCTCGAATTCTGAAATGAGTCAATTTTCAAACGTCTAATGTAAAATACATTCTACACTCTACAGTTTTACACCATTGCGTTGACTTTGTGGCTATTTTTTTCACCCAAAAAACGTCACTAATTAAAAAAAACTGATTTTTTTTGCACTATCTGTACTATATTTTGGAGCTGTAAAGATTTACATAGATGTAAAAAAAGAACGTTTTTATGACATAAAATATAAAATGAAATATTATCATGACGTACGTCGATGGTTTTCAAAATCCGAGCAATGGCCACCATATTATCGTTCAGGGAAAGGATCATATCCGTCTCCTGCGGTTTCTCTTTCTCATCGTCATCCGATTTGGGCTGCTCTTCCTTGACCAAGATCGCGTCGTCCACAAGAAGTAAATCATCCTCAGATAAATCCGAGTCACGAGATAGCTGACGAATCTCTTCAAGCCAGGTTCTCTTCACTTCCTTATTAACTTGAGTCTCAAACCGAGCATCACCCACTAAGGATCTTCGTCGAGAGGAATACCCATTCTAGATATAACAAAAAAAGAAAGAAAGGTAGAACAAAAAAGATTAGTGCGGAATAACGTTTTTTATTACTCTTGTATGGCTCATGAAAAAGAGTAGGACCAGGGGAATGTGTTTCCATAATTGAATTTCAATCCATGTCGATGTCTTCTCTATGCTAAATAACTCAGACAAAGTAGAAAAATTCCAGTGACATGGACTCTCACGTTCCCCCCACTTACGATTACAGCCGAAGTCGAACTAGGCAGGAGGTACCTACCTTACGTATGAATCGGGTCGAGCATTTTGTTCTAAATTCCCTCTTTTTTGAATTGGATTCTACCCTTGATGTTACGGTGAAAAACAGAGATTCCTGTCTTGCCCTGCTAGTACCTCTCTACCTAGGTATCTACCTAGAAATCTTTCGTCGGAAAGGCACTATCCACTTGCGTAAAGGATACACAATGACGAGTCGAGACGACGAGGAGCGAAACAGCGTGCATTTGTCTTTGATTCGTTCAGATTGAAGCTAATCGAATTTTAAAGCGATAGAGGTATCTACTTTAAGTAAAGAGGCATTTAACAAGTGTGAAATGGGAAGTACCTACTATAGTTTCCCTTTTCCTTTGGCACCATATTCCCAATTTAAGTGTTATGCTTATCTAATAATGATCTCCATTTCAGTTCATTATGAACAAATATTAAATTACTCCTTCCAGCGTGTCAAAACATACACTTTGACTTTACTTCTACAGTTGAGTTAGCCTTAAATTTTATAGGGTCTTCGACAGTAAATATTAAACGAGGGAATGTACCTCTAGCTCCTATAGCAAAAAGCACTTATTATGTAGCACGAGTTCCGTGTCTTTAAAGGTGACCATGACGTAGATGTATGTATGGTTATCAATAGAGAAATATTTTTACGTTTTGAGATACAGGATTTTAAAAAAAATTATACTATGGGGGTATTATTGTTTCAACTGGATTCAGAGCTTTACGGTTCTACCTATGCTGTTGTCTAAAAAAAATAATACAATAATTGTAAAAAAAAAAGAATAAACTCTCTTTCCAGCGAGTGTGATGAGTCGAAATTGAGATTGAAACATACATAGGACGAGGTAACCCAGCCAGACCCAGCGTATGTAAAGGATCTATAGATACTTAAACCTTCGAATGTGTGAGCCTGCCCGCCTCTTTGTCCTCGTCCTCGTCCTTAGGGAGCTGAGAAGTGATTTGTAATTAAGTTTATTGCTCAATTTTCTCAATTTTGCAACAAGTAATCATTTCACACTATCCGCTTTATAATCAGTGCCAATATGGTGTGAATCCCAATGTCATTATTTAAACGTAGGAGTATTCTTGATAGGTGTGCAAATTCAATATACCTAGTAACTAATTACATTTTAGCGCTATACTTAGATAAATTAATAACTAATTATTTCAGTTTACGTTTCAGTCAAAGACGAAAATAATACAGTACAGTTGTCAGCTTGTACTTAGTTTTAGTATTCATGAATCCTTTTTTTTTTAATCCAAAGATTTATCGAGCGTACGCTGCTTCCTACTTTAAAAAAATGTATCCACGAGCAATAAAATAATCAAAAGGTTAAATGCTGAAATACCTACATACTTGGCGTTGACGTACTTTCTACAACAAACTACCTACATACGTTTTGAATAGTAAAGGCTGGACCAGGACCAGGACCAGAACAGGAAGCTTAAAAAACCATGGAGCTACATTATGGAGACGGGACGAGGACGGGAGGAATGATTAATCATGAGTAATGTACTCTATTACTATTATCCATAGAATAAGAAATCAAGTTGTGCCATTGTATAGAACATAGGGCAAATGCTAAATTGCTAAGTACAAGCGACAGTCTTGATGTTGGTCTAATGCAATTTTCTGGTTTCTGAGTCCACGTGAGGAATCGTCAAGTTGAGCTAAGCTTTCGATAAATACCTCTAAGCCTCTCCGCGATCAGTCATGCACAGGTATAATATGTTTTCTTTTTCAGACCACTCAAAAGATCTTATAAACTTTCTTCCCGTGCCTCTCACAAGAATGTACTCTTCAATTTCATTGTCAAGTGGAGTCACTTCCACTCCAGACTTTCTACCTATCCTCTAGCCAGTATTATAGATATTCTTGTCCCGGGAAATAGAATCTTTAAGGAAAATGTTCTTTTGGTTACAGTTTTTCGGTTACGGCTACGGTATACGGTTTGCCAGTGGAAAATAGAAGAGAATAGAGTCAAGTGAAAAAGAAATGTAAACCAGCAGCACGTCCAGTCCGAGTCCTTTCATACATACATTAAAGGCTCATGCATGACTACTATGTATATGTATGTGAACTATGAAGTATGAAGTCGACTGTGAGACAGAGACAGAGTGAGAACGAGTACAGGACTTTCGCTCCTCCGCCTCCACACTTCCCGTTCCAAAATCCGTGTACGGAATTTCTATGTATTCCTCTCTCTCCCCAGGCCTTGTGTTGGAGGTTGGAGAGGAGCAAAGTGGAGTCGGACTAGGAAAACAACAGTTGAGAATCAACAAGTCACTAAAAGAACTGACGACGTAAAGTCGTTCGCCTCCGGACCTACTTTTATCTCCTCTTTAACTTTAGAGCTACACGGAGGAAATGAGTAAAATATGTATAAGGGTAGGCACTTACATGGGGAGACAGACACGTCAATTGTGGGTGACAGATATGATTAAAAACAATCTCAAAAAAAATATCTCAATTTTTAAAATTTAACCTTACATTTTTATACTGAAAAAAAATATGTTTGGTTTCTCAATCTTCCATTCTATGACAAACAAAATTTGTACAAACAAAACTTGGATTTTTAATCTTTGAAGTTTTTAGAGGATATTTGTAGGAAGGAAGGAAGGGCTGGAAATTGAGGACTTAACTCACAAAGCTGCAATCCACCCACTCCTACTCACATACGTGTGTTGCGACTTTCTGTTACAGAGATACATAGAATGGGGCAAGCTAAGGAAATCGAAATGATCGAGTTGAGATTGTTGATGTCTTGGCTTGCCCTGAATTAAAGCTATCCAATCCCTTACGTATGGATATTTTCAAAGGCTAACAAAGATTAGGATTTAATTGGTAATAATTTTATCCTACTCAAGAAAATTTGATTTTCTATATTGCTATATGCTTATTTTTAGTAATTTACATTTTTTTAAAAATTTTTAGAGAGAAGGTAAATATTTATTTACAACTGGCGCAACAATTACGCTTGCCACAAGGACACAGTAAGAACAACATACAATTTTAAACGAAAGTAAATGGTTTTAAAAGAATGCAGGAATTTCTTTTCATAATAAAGCACTTCCAGTGAAAAAAAATTCTTATAGATTTTGAAAAGGATATGAAGTATACATTTGTATCTATCCGTAAATAAAATTTCTATTTCCAAACTGTGCACACTATACACACTGTAATGTAATGTAATGCATTTTTGTAAGCATTTTGGAAGGACGTAGCTCTCTAGTTATACATAATTTGTTTGAGAAAATCAGTGAATTGATCAGTCATGATAGTTCAGGAGGCATTTGGTCCTAAATTGAAATAATGTAAAACACATGTACCAACATGTACTACGTGCGTAGCTAGGTACGCATAAATGTTTCAAGGGAAATTGAATGATTGGAATTGAACTCTAAGAGCCAATATACATGAGGATACAGTGTGAGAAAATACTTACCGAGCCGGAGCTGCAGTCGGAATCAGACTCGTTGTTCAAGAAATCGTCCATAATAAATGCTGAGACGGATATATAGCAAGAGAGTATAAAATGTAATAAATTTAAAGGAAATTTCCCTTTTCTTTTTTTTCTGTATATCTCGGAGTAAAGGAATTATACCGTAAGGATCCCTATATAGTTATATACGTCTATATTTGATCAATACTTGTATGTTACAACCAAGTTAATTTGATAAAAGTAAACGCCAACCTCCTGGGAAATTTTAAATCAAGATTGATAATAAGAACAAAGATTTTTTTTTTAATATTCCAGCAAAATTGTTTTGTTGATAAATGAAAAAGGCTTCCAGGTATTGACTCTCCGTTTAATACTACGACTCTCGAAGAATGGAATTTTTTTTTCTGTCCAGCTCTTTCAACAAATCTCTACAATCTACTCAATATTTGCACTTCCGATTTATCTCTTGTGGCTTTTCTACTTCCCAAATTTCCAACGGCAATGGGAATCCAGTCTCGTTGTAGGTGTTTGATGAGATACTCAAACTTATGGTGCTCTATTTACCATCAAGAGATTGTTTGCACAATTCTGAGTACTAAACTCCTCATTACTCTCTCCAAAGTCGCTGGCTGATGAATTTGTTTGACTGTTCAAAACTTTATTTCTTGAACAAAAATAAATTTGGAAAATTTCTAATAAAATATTTTGGTTATAATTTTAGCTAATATACTAAACTTGTTGGAAAGTTGTAAACAAAAACAAGGAGGCACAAACAGTAGTCGAGATTTATATATAGGAGATAGAGATGTTTATAGATTAGACCCACACAACTGCCCGCAAGAACTGAAATAGCGATTGTCCTCTGAGTTGGTCAGATGCTTTTATATGCTGGTTTGATCCATTCAACCTCATGTGTGAGGGATTATTTCATTTTTTTATAGGTATTATTAAAGTCATGGAAAAAGACAAGTAAACTAATACTAACCTCACATTGTAACCCTCCATAGTGGGAATTTATGAGGACATTTGAGCTTCAAACTAAGAATATTCCATGAATTCATACTACCATAATTACGGCATCAAACTCAATGCTAAATTCATTGTTTAATCTCAGCGAGTATACATAGGTAATATACAAAGAAGAAAGAATTAAAAAAAAATTAATATTAAAAGTTAGTTGTTTGGTTCGTTGGAAAAACTGCAATCTTGACGTTTCTAGTACACATTACGGAGGTGCACGGTTTTCGAATGTCATGTAGCTTATATGACTAAATTGTGAGCATATCAGTGAGTAGACGTGTGTAGCTGTATTTCCTATTAAAAAGTTTCCAAAGTCAAAGAAATATGTCTGTCTACCTCAGGTACTACACAATAACATACTATCAATTTCTTATATTTGGTGGATGGTGATGGTGATGCCGAATGCCGATGCCGATGCCGATGCCGCGATGCAGAAGCCCATGTTAATCCAAAGTACCTATCACCCCGCTCATTCACTTTACATGGAAAGATGCATATTTCCCAGAAAATATTCGCAATAATAATCATTGAACTACGTGTATATAAAAATCTTTTGTGGGATTATACATTGAAGTCCTATGTAATTTTTTTTAACCTATTAAAAAAAACGTCTCTGTTTTCTGTGTATTATAATTACGCTCACTATAAGTCGATGCTGATTAGGTGGTTTGTGGTATGGTATAGCGGACGGCAAAAGGTAACAGGTCTGGCGTTAGGGTAATACATTATTGTTATGACTTCGAAGTAGTAGCAGGAGTAGGTACCTACATAATAATGTATTCACACCTTCACTTAACTTCCCCCTAGACACTGTTATATAAACTTTAACTACAGCTCCAACGATTACACATCAAAATGAGTGGAAAATGCTGTGTTTAGTCTGATCTGACCTAAGCTTATGTTCTGCGTGACGTCAAGCACATTCAATGTATATTGCATGTGTGTACTTATCATGGGCTCAATTCCAATAATGAACGGATGAAATCATACTAGTAGGAACATGTACATACGGTATTATATCTGTCTGCATATATTATTCGTACTCAGTACTCGTGCGTGCTTCAAAAAATTTCCCAAATTATTTCATACGAGGAAAAAAGCTGCAAGATGGCTAATGAAACGTAATGTACTTGTCTCATTTTGTTAAGTTTTTAGCTTTTGAGAGTTCACAATAGCGCAAATTACATATGTTTATTATTAATGAACGATAAAACTAATTTATTTTCAATGCAGCATTGAAGTTATATTTATGTCAATGTTAGGACTAATGAATAATGAACTGTGCATAAGAACGGGAAACCGACTGTACAATGTATATGTACCTTCCAGTATTTTTTCAGCCCAAAAATAAGAGAGTTCTTTCTGCTTCCTTACAAATTGATATTTCTGGTAAATACAATTCTCAAGGCTGCAATTCAAAAACTTGACTCGTCTGTTGTGGATAGTAGAGTGAGTGGACGGGGGTCTACTCTGTGGACGTGAGCACATGTAATCAAGAATAAAATGTTAACGAGCGAAACAACTCTAATTGCACGAGAGGAGAGGTAAAGGCCAAGACCAATTTCAACTGTCTCACGTTGGCCGTTCAATTAGTTTTAGTTCCTGTCCTACATGATCTTGCGGTTATGGTTATTCTTTTACTCTTACTCTCCAAAACTTCAAACTTCCCAACTATACAAAAAGATATGATCTAGACAGCCTCAATGAATACAACTGACTACTGAGCGAATGACGAATATATAAACAATGTACATCATTAAAGATTAAACTACTCCACACTGCAAATGCATACTAACACTACTAAACTATTTGTGTATATGTACTCCATGTATTAGTAGCTCTCATATAATTTTTTTTTGTATGAGAATACGGTTAGCACTGTTGGTGCTACTGGTTTTGCGTCTACGGTTTTGTAGCGGTTAACATAAGGATACAATTATATACATATATTTATAGATTAAAAAAAATGCACATGAATTACATAAAAAGCAATACTTCAAATTATGAACTATTAAGTCAAAGTGAACCTCTACTTTGAATTTTTTTGTGTGTATAGAAATAAATGTCTACAATTTGTGTATCATACATACATATAGTATGACAAGCCCTCAAAATCCAAAATCTAATAAAAATAATTAAAAAAGAAATGCCGGACAACTCCATTTAAGAGAGCTCCTTAGCGTGTTTAGTGCTTGTGGTTTCTATTGTTGTTGATGATAAGATAATAATGATGTTACTATAACAGTAACAGCTCACAGGTGAGCTTCGCCTTTACAGTTTACAGCGCGCACAATAGATGAAGCAAAAAATTATAAAGGGGAATGTAATACAGAATACAAGTCCAGATACACTACGATTACACGCCATATAAAGAACGAGAGCGAGATTCTGTGCAAAATAGAGAGTGTGACGACGATTCAGGGTAAATGTCTACAATCACATTATTATTATCATGGTGTTGTTAATAATTACATGAGCATGTTAGACGCTATTTAAAAGATAGGGCCTCCAGCGTTTCCTTCTCAGATGAAAGACATATTTCTCATGGGAAATGATTCTCTTTGAAATAATGAATGAGTGTGCAATGGGTGTCAGCAGTGTGCATGTGACTTTGCATAAAATATATATTATACTGAAAAGATTTATTTTGAATTTTTTTTTTCATACCTCAATGCTGTAGGATTTCTTGATAGCGAACCTTTCGCGATTTTTTTGAGTTGATGCAATCATTTTGTCAGAATTGATCCGAGGTAAATTATCCAAGTTTTGATGAATTTCCGCTGACGAGGAGTGAGGGACTGTACTGGGGTCTGTTTCAGTTGAATTGTGATGACTGGGTGGACTGGTTGGTTCAGGATAAGGCTTGGGGTTGTAGCAGTAATTAATAATACCAAATTTAAACTCCAGTTTTAAATCGACAAAGGTACTTGCATATTTAAAATTAATAATATTATATACTAAGTCCAATTATTATCTCGACGACGTCTATACCTACAAATTCTTTTTGGCCAAAGTTAAAATTTCAAAAAACGGAGGAGGATGATGACGGGAGGTATTTGAAAGTTTTTGTGTGAGCTATAGTCTACCAGTGTCCCAGTGTCCCAGTGTATGAAACTGAGGAGAAAAAAATGATGAAAGGTTCTGTTCTCGTTATCGACTTTGAAAAAGGTCTGGAGGAGAGAAAAAGAAATGAGGCGAAGAAATTTTATTTCATTTTATGCCATTAGAAATGAAGAGGAAACCACTTTGCACTTTGAGCTCACTAGGAGGGACGCACGAAAGTCGGATCTGAGCGATTTAACTTGACGTCCGCCACCGATTCAACTGCCGTGACTCCGACTCGAGAATGAAGTAAAAAGCATCTTTATACTCCAACTCTGCTCCCTGGCTCCACCCATGGAGCATACAGATCTTGGCGACAACTCTTCTGATCAGATGCATCAACTATAATTTTTTTTTATACTGTTAATACCATTCATCTTCTTAAAAATGAAAATTCTCCAACTGGCTCTATGTTCTATTCTTATCCTAATAAGTTCACCTTCTCTGCCTGTTGTAGGTGTTATAATAACAAATTATAGTAGGCACATCAAAAAACAATAATTATATCTAGAAATATTCTATCTTCATTTTCTGAAAGCATAACTCCTGTTATACATACGCTACTATAATAGTTATTGACGCGTTACCCGGATTTACAGTCTACTAAATGTTTTAGTAAGTATTTTCTAAACCTAAACCCGAATTAAATGGTTAGTAAAAATATAATAAAAAGTCAACGATACTTTAGCAATACTAAATGCACGCATTTTTGGAAGCCACGTAATTTACCTTTAAACACCCTAAGTACAGTAGGTAAGTAAAGCGGTAATATTCCTGGCAAAACTGAAGGTACAACACGAAACAGTCCAACATCTACTAAACTAGTGCTTTGATCTATAACTGCTCTATAGCCACTTTAAATCACAAAGGAATGACACGGCAAAATTATCCAAGTTTTCTTAATGTTTCCAAGTCCGTGTTTTTTGTGTATCAAGTAAGGTAACTCTTGTGTTAAGATTTAAAAAAATCTACTACTCAATGAAATACACTTCATATACGAAATCGGAGTCCACTTTTATTTTAAATTAAATTATTTTTTGGTGGGAGAACTTCAAAGCAAATGGATTTTGATGAGTGGAAAAACGGTCATATAAACGAAAATGTTAGTTAAGGGAAGACGACGAGGAAACATTAAAAAAAAGTATCATTATGCTGTGAGTTAAAGAAATGAATGGAGTCTTTTGGGTGAAAATGTAACACGTAGAGACCTCAGTTTCCGGGTTGTGGTTAAATAAGTAATATTATTTATGGAGGACGAAGAAAATTCAGAAATCACTCAAAATCTATACGGGAAAAAAGGAATTGTCCATTAGACTTGAGACTTGTGTAAGAACCGGGTAAATTGCGAAATGGAAAATGGATGGGTAGCTTGGGCGGCAGGAAAGTAAGACTTAGTGAACCATTTAACAGACCCTTAACGATTTCCGTTTTCCTTTAAAAGCTTCATAATGGAACTATACTGCATTCTCATCGACTCTCCAAGCTGATGGAGTCCTCGTCCTCAGAACAAGTTTTGGAATTCTTTCTTTTTTTCCCCCAATTTCTCCCCAGTCCTAATTCTATCTCACCAGAGACGGAGAAAAGAGGAAGGAACGGTTCGAAATCGAGAGGAAGTCTGTGTCTGTAGCCGCTGGTTATACAATACTTTCAATACTATGTGTACTGCGTACACTGAATTCATATGAGCATGTTGCAATCCATATCCATTGTACATTAAAATTATCCACAGTCCACATACATACTACATGTACATGAACTCTCGTATAGATATCTATACATATATACATATATAAATGTTGTGCCATATTTACCTATTACCCACTACCCGCCCACCTCCCTACTACGTCAAAGTGGTATCAAATGTTGTAAGCATATTATTACATGTCTTTGTGTATACCTGTGTGTATACTCCTTCAATACTGTTCCTGTATTTATTGTAGTATAAAGAAGATAACGAATGACACAAGACGTCCTCAAACAATGCTGTACATATCTTTACTACAAAGGAATTTTCTGTTTATAATAATGTAATAGAAGTAGAAATAGACGTATAAGGGTATGCTTTAGCTGCTGAATGTTAGCGTTAGCGCACGCACAAGCATACAACGACTCACGCATGTAAGAAATTATATAATATTCGTTTGATTTTAAAACTACTCACTCTTGAGGATGCCTGGACTGTATTTGATCTTGATCATTTAGGTCCTGGTATATGACATGCACTTTATTTATGCTGTCGTTCATTGTTCAGTTTAAAAGTTGTGATGATCTGAGGAATGATGATATGAATAAGCAAAACTCAGATCTTTCAAGCAGTCCTGCAAACAAAATGGGATGTTTTTGTAATTAAAAATTACCCAGCATAGTTATGGAAATACTCGATCAAGTATTGAGACCGTCTGTAGTCAGCTCTGTATATCAGCATAAAAAACATCAGCATATATGTAATAATTACATTTCCTGATAAAATTCAAATAACTCTGACCGCTGCGCTGCTGTCCTCTTTCCCATTACTGATCTTGAATACCACAATAATGTTCTAGCGCAGAGTAAGAGTAACGCGTATAGATATATACTTATCGTTAGTTAAAAAAAATTTAATTGAGTGTGGCTTTAGAATTCTAAAGACGGAAATAAAAGCGAACAAAAATAATAGCAATGTTAATGCTTTGTCAGGCTAAACTGGCACTATTTCAAAGGATAATGTAGGTAGCTATATACTGTTAAGCGGTATATGAGGCATGAGGGAATACTTACACTAGCTAGGAATATAGCGTTCAATAGGCAGTTACCTACATAGATTCTATATTAAACACATCCCAATGTTGTGCCGTGGATATTTAATATTAGCTCTATATTTAAAGAAACATCACATACTAAAGAACTTTTGTCTTTTCTTGCTATAGTGATTGTTCGTTGATGGTTTTACGCTGTCCAATTCTTCATTTCCAAGGAATTATTTCAACGCATGGTAATGCTGTTATTTCTCAGAAGTGTAAAAAGTAAGCCAGTAAATTGTAATACCCTGACCTTTGGTCAAAAAGCAGAATGACTGAAATCTTCTCTAACCTAAACCTGTATGGTGAATGGTGATCAACAAACGTAAAAAAGTATCTACATAATTATGTGAATAGGTAGTAATAAAATAGAGGTCTTGCTTGGGTGTGAGGAATAAACGTTAGGTTGCCCAGTTAATGTTAAGCCCTTTACCCAGGAGATGTTTTAAGGAGGTGTTGAATATCACTAAAAGTTTGCTATGCAGGCTACCGGTGTACAAATCAGCACAAAATTAAATTTTCTACATTCTGACATCTAATTTAGCATTTGACACGGTACGGCCCCCATTCGTCCTATCACGTTCCGTCCCGGCTCCTTTTGTCCCGCCTCCTTTCGTCCCTCGGAATGGTACTGCACTACGGTTGTAGGACATTTTCCTCCCGGACAATTTCCTTCCAAAGCGTACCGAGGACACTTTCCTCCCAGTATCAAAATCACACCACTAAATGTACGGATGTTTAGCAATTGTTTCTTTCCATAAAATTTAGGAATTGGAAGAGTTTCCAAAAAATACATTAACAAATAATATCTCACTGAAGAACTAAAATATTTCTTTTCCCAGGTGTATAAAATAATGATCACTTAAATATTTATTAATCAAGAGCAATAAATGTAAGTTAAGTATTAATTATACTTACTATGCAAGGATATATCTTTGGGCTTTATAATTATACAAGTATTCCTAGAACGCTATCTTTTTTCCACCTCTGGAAGTTTTTATTATTTCTAGAACCATTTCAATGATAACTTTAACTACAGCTTCAACTTATCACGAAAAATAAATGCTATTTATCTTGCGAACTGCTGGGTGAGGACTTTGTTTAACGTCACTTATCTTCAAACCTTCAACAGAAATATGGTAAATTAATATAAACAAATTATTGCATATTATTGGATTGTTAAATTTGCATAGTTTATATTTTGAATTAGTATTTGTTAGGGTAATACGACTAAACACACTTTAGCTTACGAATTTTGCATATTATTGAGAGCGGCAAGCGGCAACGAATACATAGATTTTGTAGTTGGATAAACTCGTTCGTTTTAGTGAAGTAATTTTGATACAGGGAGGAAAATATCCTGGGTTACGAGTAGAGCTCCGAACGGGTCCACAGGTACCCGGGTACATGGGTACGGGTACAGGTACGGGTACGGACCCGGGTACAAAATGTTTGGACCCGAACTTTCAAAAGGACCCGGGTACGGGTACATACGTTGGACCCATTACCAGGTACAGGTACGGGTACAGGTACGGGTCCAGCAACTCTGCAGAGTGAGTATGTACCCGCCAGGTACGGGTCCAAGTATGTGGTGGACCTGTACCCGTACCCGAAGTACCCGGGTACTTCGGGTACTTTTGCTGTGCATTAAAATGCACTAAAAAACAGCATGTTACAAAATACATGTATATGGAAGTTGAACATGTAAGCATTGACAAACCGTGTTTCGAGCGCGCATGTACTTGAGAGTTTTATGTATTATCATTATTCATTACAGCGAATATGTCACACACACTATTGAAATGGATAATGTCTGGGTGCCAACGCTAAAGGAACATATTGATGCAATTAGCCATGAATCGGCGGTATATTTTTAATTGTTACAGTAAATAGTGTTTCGTTATTAGACTGGTGTGTGAATTTTTAGTTTCACAATAATTAGTAAAACAATCATATTGAATAGTTTCTGAAAACATAATGGAGTTTCAAAATTGAATCTAAAACGCTATTTAGTTACATTGGTTTGAGATTATAGCAATAACTAAAGCAACGTTTGTAACTAGAGTACCAAGGGATTGATACGGTAAATATTGAAATTGTAGACTCAGAACCTAGACATGATGATGTTTTAGGCGATCAAGCTTTAGATTTATCAAATATTTACAGTTACTTCCATTTGGACGAAACAAAATCAAAATTTTAAGTGTTAGTTTGATAGAAAGCAATTTAGAATGAGAACTGCTATAATCTGTGTTTTCTGCAGTTTTGGCACTAGAAATATTTTTGAGCATAGGTTTTTTTAGCGTCATGCTATAGCATTAGTGTCAATAATTCAAATTATGCTAGTATGTTGAAAACTGCCATCCTCTTTTCACAATGAAAAGTACAAGTTTCGCCATTTAAGCCTTTAACTATTCGAACATTAAAACTTTTGGCACGCAAACGGTGTGTTCGATTGTTTCCAAAATTTGCGATACAGCACATCTTTTTAAAGGTACTTGTCATAAAAATTACAAAGAAGTTTGGTGCACTTTCAATAATTTCCCAAAATCTACCTCCCCTGCCGCTTAATATAAGGAATAAGGTGTGAATATAATATGAAGTAACTTTTGAAGTACATTTTTACAATTTATACTAGCAAATTAAGTGAAGGCAGGGACTCCTAATATAATTATATAATACAGGAAATGCACATTTATGATACTTGCAGTATATATCCAAACAGTAGGTCCCTCTTAATGCTCAGGCCTTAAATTTTCGCTTTAGGGAACCCGATTTTCAATATAGCACAAACACTTCAGACGCGCCAACTTTAATACCCAACTAATATAACCCATATCGTCGGTCGTGTCGGTGTCTGTCAACACGACTTCCCACACTTCCTTCCTGGCCTCCTTCCCCACCAATTACAATTACAAACCAAAATACCAACGGTAACGAATTCACACTACAGTGATTTTACGAGTGCTACAATTCCTTCAAAATATCACATCTCGTCAACATAAAACGCCTTAAGAAGAAATACCTAATCCGAAACGCGTTGTTTTATTTTGAAAAAGTTCAAAAAAAGTCAATATTGCTTCAAAATTGATGAGTTTAATCCTCCTTACTCAATCATCATTTACTATCACTCACCTTGCGTTTACTGAGACTTAACAAGTATTATAGATAAATCCGCTAGGACACCGTTGTTCATAAAACATAGTTCGACAAGTTTTGAAATATTTTCAAAATTTGTGAAGCCATTTTCTAAGATGGCCACTTAACATCAGTGAAGAGGAATCAAAGCTCAGATTCCTCTTCTCTGGCTTAACATTGGTAGTCCCCGCCACCTTCTCATGACCAAATCCAGGATCCGCCACTGCTAGTAGACGGGTCCAATTTTATAGGAAATACTGTAAGCTACTAAAAAATTAAAGAAAATGATGGAAACCTTAAGGATAACGCTAATGCCACATTATTTAAAATAAAACCTGACGTCAATAACGCCAGTTTTGCACCGTTTATACGTCTCCTGAAATTAAAAGTGCATTTACGCCCTGTCCCAATCCCAATGAAATAAGAACACTCATGTTTTAAAGTATATCTCCCCCCCCCCCACCCGAGGTAAATTATATTTCGATGACACCTGCCAAGTTGGTACACATAAACTTTGGTTGACCCCCAAGGGTCACTTGGTTCCGATCACATTAAATAAAAACAGAAAAATGGGGGGCTCAATGAAATAAGAGCATTTCACGGTTTCTTCGATTCAAATTCCGGTATCTCATGAACGAATGGAAGAAAACATTCGAAAATTTGTGCACACACTCTCTGACATATTAGTCATAAGTAAGAATATTCACTTTGTTCAAGGGATCACAACAGCCCTAGTGGGAGGGCACAAAATAGGTCCCGAACATATAGTCGGCATTGTGCACACTGTGTTGCAAATTCATATCGTTAACTGCCCAGAATGTTCACGATGATACTTCTGGTGACCTCGGGTGACCTTATATGTTTTCATATGATTTTGTAGAGAATTTCTCAGAGCTTATGTTCCACATCATTTTATCAAAATCCGTTGTGAATTACGCTTTACTCTACTCTACGATTTAGTGAAAATAGTCATGACTTTCCATGGTTGTAGGAAATTTCCTACCCGGACATATCCTACCCACGACCAAACCAAGGACATATCCATGTAAAAAGAAGTAACTAAGCATTGAGCAAAAGGATACCCACGATTTAAATAATACATAGACTTCCTAGGAAAATATTAAATATCTTTCTCACACTATCACCGCAGCATTTTATTTCTACATTAGCCACGGGTAGGAAATGCCCCAGGTTTGGTGGTGGGTAGGAAATGTCCGAGTAGGAAAAGTCCGTTTACCCTTTCCATTGAGTCCTTATGCTATAACAATGCGGCCTCTTTTATTGCGCCCTGCCACTAATGAGGCCACAGTGTTCCCGTGAACAAAGTGATTGTTCGTACTTATACTAATATGTTTGAGAATGTGTATTACTGTAAACTTTTCATCTATCCGTTGTATATATGTTGTATGGGCTGCGGCCAAATCGAAAAAATGAATAAATTATTATTATTTAACATATTCGTAACTTTCAAAATTTTAAAGTCGAGAATATTCTTTTTGTTTGTAAATATACTGCTCAAGCAAAATAAAAATACAATGTAAAAACACAGAGATCGATCCATATTGCTAGTACAGTGATACTATGCACTAATATGCCTAATATAATAGACAAGCCCATACATAATCAATTTTCAATTTTGAGCTCCGAATTTAATCATACAAAATAAGTTTTGATTTGTAACCTTCTAATTTCACCTTTCATAAGTGAAGAAAATAAGCAAAATTGGCAAAACCCAATTTAAGATTACTTTAGTTCTTAAAATTTGATTTTTTAAAATCTACCAGCTAATTCATTGAGCCTTGTTTGTGCACCATGGTCATAATGATCGTCTTTCTCAGGTGTCTGGGTGCTACTTCAAAATGAATATTTTCAGTTGCGTGAACATCAAGATTGAAAGAAAGACGAGGATCCACAGAAGACACTTAGCATTTCACCCGTAAGAAATATGGCAAGATGCACTTAAAGATAAATTAAGTTTAAAAATAAATCGGTAACACTGTATACTGAGTGGTTTATTGTACAAGTACGATACATATCATAAACAATACAATACAGATGCCAGGTTAGTAGTTTAAAACAGGTAAAAGAAAGATTAGAATCATATGATTTACAAACCGGTACAGCGGATCGATGGCACTTGCATTGAAGTGCTTCTCAATTATCGCCTTTCTTTGCTTATCATTAAAAGTACAAAATCAACGCAAAATATGCTTGTTGCTATATAATATTGTTTATTTTTATCACTAAACTACATGAGCCACGTTATTTTAAATAAAACCTGATGCTAATAAAGCCAGTTTTGCACCGTTAAATATGAGTGACTATCAGTGTCGTAAACTACGCAGGACTTTTTCACCCTCAATGACTAACTATCACAATCACTAATAAATTCGAATTTATTATTTGTAAATAATACAAATTACAAGTAAAATTATGGTAACTTCTGATAGAAAAATTACATTATACCAGACATCAGGATGTTACAGCATTCTGGACATCTTAAAATATAATACATGTGTATACACTATTTTAAACTTATCGACTACATTAGCCGCTGCCGCTACTACACAGGTGTTTACCGTTATTCTTTATACATGTTTATAGACATCTGCACTTGTATGTTATTTAGCACACAAATACAAACTTGAACTGATTGACAGTGCCGTAATACATTATTCTATAACTTTAAGTACATTCATACGAAACTAAAAGTGAAAATAGGTGTGTACATCAAAGGAAAAACGGGACTGCAATAATATTGGGTGAAAAAGTACTGCTAACATGTGACACCTTGAATAATTGTGTAAAGTAATAATACTATCAAACAACCGAGATTACAAGGACATATCCTACGTACAACACTTATCATCACTAGCAAAAGGTAGATTGCCACAGAAATAATAATAATTGCGACCATTTATATACACAGTTACAATGACACACAAACTTTAGTGGTCTAAGGGTAATTTTGCTTTGTGACTGTGCTGTGATTGAATGATGTTGAGCATTCACATCTCACACTAAATTTAACATTAAAATTCGAGATCCTGGACGAAGTACGTTATTAATGGCATTTCAATCCTGCCACTAACTTGTAGCCTCTTATAGTCGTTACTACAAGGAACGCAAGTAAACCATGAATTGTTCTGAATACAACACTTTCCCGTTACAACCATGACTTTGTGTTAAACTATGCTTCAAGTATTTAAATGCTTTTAGCTAACTTTTAGACAATGGTTAAACTTAGCAAAAGTGTCGGGTGGATGCCTAAACAATTTTTATTTTAAGACAAAAATTGTTTACGCACCACAAATATAGGTATAAAAAAAATGTTCGTTTTTTACTTTACAAAACTACTAATTCTATCGTGAAACTTTGCTCAGATATCGACTGAGTAAACTTGATTGTTTAAATCTAAATTAATTACTAAAGATTTGGATCTGTTTTGAATAAAGTTGTTTAAACAACCTCCGAATTCACACCAGTGCGCTCTTGGCAGATACTCTAGAAAACAAAAATCAGAAGAAATGATTTTTTTTACACTTGAATGTCTTACATACATTGTTAGTAAACACGCTTGAAAATTTTTTTAATTTACGGTGTGATCGGAAAAACGCTGAAGAGCCCTATTCAGAATAAATTATGTCGACGGAACTTCACTGATCACAGGATAGCTCAAAGAATGATGTTATGCAACTACTAGTAATTTAATTAAGATCGAAGCTTAAAATGATATATTTCGTTACTGAATAAGAAAAATTGTCGATCTCCAATTCTCATTAATGGCAAAGTTCTCCAAATCAAACTAAAAGCAAAGTAGCCGATCTCCATTTTTTATTGTATTTAATTAGTTTCGTCTAAATAAGCAAGTACCGTAAAGTTTCTAATAACTCCTGGGGTGTTTAGAATGTAATCAAATGGACAGGATTTTTTTATGCTTTTATTTCTAGTAACTATTGGGTCTAAAGCGAAGTTTGGCGCAACTCCTCACGGGAGTTAATAGAAGCTTTACGGTAAGTATTTCTTATTGCTTTATGTGCTAAAACTTCAAATTATATACTATTTAAGTCAAAAAATATGAATCGGCAATTTTGATGTTAGTGTGATTTGGAGAACTGCAATTTGGCCAGCAATGGGAATTGGAGATCGGCAATTTTGTTTCTTCAGTAGCGATTAGCTTCCACACACTCTTGGCTCTACAGAACTAAATAAACAGAGAGTGTATTCTATTGTTTGCTCGTTAAACTGCTTAATATTTCAATAGTCAATGTTTATACTTTATAATTTTATAAGCAATTCTTGGATGTACACTTGTATCACAAATATGTAATAAAAAACATCCCGAACAGGAAAACAATACAATGTTTGTAAAAGTACATATAATTACAGGCCAAACATATTAAGTGACTAGCTGAACTTATTAAACTTCAAAATTAGCACGCTGATAAGTCACAGATTAAACTAACAGGTCTTACATAATACAAGCTAATATTCTACAATCACACAGAGTAACGGTCAAAATAAAAATTAGACTTATATTTGGTATAAGCAGGTTTAAGAGATTTCAAGAAACGCCAGATGATTTACGAGTGACTATAAGGTAAAGCTACAAGGGAGTTAAAATATCAAGCGTAAGTAATTGAAATGAAAAGCACTGCAGAAATATTAAGATTAAAATAAATAAGATCAGAAACCTATACAATAGATTCCAGTTTTAGTAATAATAATTAACATTAATTTAAGTAACAAATCCTTTATAAAACCATAAGCTTTTAGTATTCGAATTTATCCTATCTTTGATTTGGGAACGACTGTCAAAGCATGGACAGAAATTCGAAGAAATAAACCAAACTGACCAAAAAAAAATAAAATTAAAAAATTAAGATGCACACCTACCGAACTCCAAATTGTGTAGCTTCAATATACTGCTCCTACAGCAGCGGAATATGACTGATTGGCACGCATAATACTAATTATGAACACTTATTACATAAGGTTTACTTTAAGTTAAACACTTTTTGGGCTACACAAGACGGAAGTTATTGACCAACCGTGATCCAAGTACATTTGGCTACTATTTCTACATTCCTGTCGCTAACCTGTAGTCAACCAGGTAAGTAACAAAGTGCAAACGCAATCTTACTTGACAATACAACAAAACGGACTAGAAAAAGTTGTTTTGAAAGCATCAAATCATAAATGGACTTAGAAAAAGCTACAATCAAATTGTAGAGTAAGATTAATGAGTTAAATGTTTTGGGTCATAAACACATAAGCTTGGATTGCACAAAAGCTTGCGATGAGATTCGCACATAAAAATGAAAATAAATTATTTGTACACTTCGATTACCTTGTGGGATGGCCAATCTTTCTTTTGGCAGAACGAAGAACAGTAAATCATTATCTGACAACATGAGCAACTTATCATTGCATCGCGGCCGCAATTCAAACACTGAGAAAATTTAACAAAAATAACTTAATTCTCTAAATATATATACTACATAATAAAACAAACTTAAAGCTGAAACTTAAAAAAGTTGACTAATAGGAGGCAAAACAGTTGTATCCGCAGTACTAACTTTAGGTGTATTTACTGGTGTTGCTTGAGTAACCTGTAGCTGCTTAAAAGTTTCGGGGTCTAAAACTTCGATTGAGTAGGTCTGTATGCGGTTCGAATCAAATATACGTAGAATTTGAGGTTCCAGATTTCTACTTAATGTGACTTGCTGTGTTTGCTGCTGATGTGCTTGACTAAGAGCTTGTTGTAGACTTTGAGAACTTTCGTTCAACTGTGATCGCAATGTGTCGATTTCATGGCTTGTTCGCTCCTTCATTTCTTGAAGCATCGACTTTAAAAGTACTCCAGCAGAAACAAGCTTCTCAACCGCCTAAACCAGTCAATATACATTCCTGACATTACAAAAGGAACGCATTGCCCTAAAAAATTTACAAATCTCTAATTTAAGCATGCACTTACATCTTCCATTGTTTTCCAAGCTTCAGTATTGCAGGAAGGTAGGGTGGATTGATTTATTTTCATCAATGCTTGTGTTAGCGGATTAATTCCCGAATTCGAGCCAACTGGTGTTACTGGAGTTCCTACATCTGACGATTCATCAGTGGTTGAGTCCTTAGAAGTTAACCTTTCTAATTTAGTTCCTTTAGGACTCTCCCCGTTACGTCCTTTACGTTTTCTTTGGTACGGTGTAAAAGGTCTTATAGGTCCAGTCTAAATTATCAAGTAATGTTTTAATAAAAACCTCGTAAAACTAAAACAACATATCGCCAGTGAAGAACAAAATGACCCATATCCATTTTCAACTAAAAGCAAAGTGAGCCTTATCCAAAACGTTCTAAAAGCAAAATGACCCAAATCCATTTATTTTTTCGCGTAGGCTTAAAAACCCATGCAAAAAATTCCTGTTCACACTTGCATCTAGTGCAATTTGTATTAGCATGGATTTAGCTGTATGCGTGGAAATACATGGATTTGGGTCATTTTGCTTTTAGAACGTTTTGGATAAGGCTCACTTTGCTTTTAGTGGAAAATGGATATGGGTCATATAGGTTCTTTGCTGACGATATGTAAAATGAAAAATTTGATTTTGAACGATAGTGAATCACTCACAGCTGTGGCATCGTCAACGCAGTTAGAGCAAATGCAACTCGAAGCATGCGGGATCAAGAATTTTTTATCAATTAACGTTTGTAGAGTTCGTCCTCCAAATCGAATACTTCGCTTCCAGTCTTTGCTATTGCCTCGACCACAAATGGCTTCGAATTCGGTTGGAGTGTACCAATCATTTCCGTTCTTGATGCACTTCCCTTTATTTCCAGAACCAAATCTAGTTTTATGTAATTCAGCGTTTGTATCTTTGCATCGGACGGGCAAAATTTCGGCTGAGACCGCCTCTTCCCAAGTTAGGACTGGATGCGACTGGGAATGTGACTGATTTTGACTAATTGATTCTGAGGATAGAGAAACCGAAATCGGAGTAACGACCTGCATTAAAAGCAAACAAAACGAATCTTTACAATATTACATTAAGTTTTAAAATGATATTTTGGGTTAAGAGCTATTTTCTTCCTGAACTAATTGAACCATTACGAGAGTACCGCCATACATTTAAGGTGTGCCTTTAAAGTACTGTTATCGAAAAGAAACGAGTTAAAATATTTCTAGGAGTTGTACCTCTTACAGTTATTAAAACATTTGAAAAATGTAGAGGGTATTAAAAATATAAAGTTTGTTTTCAGGGCCACTTCAAAATTTTTTATCGTTTTTGAAATTACATCGGAGTATTGTCCATTACCATACTGTGAAATATTTGGGGTACAGTTTGAAAAATTAATCTTTAATACTTTAATAAATGCTTAAAAGTAAACTATAGCATCCCCGAATGTAATTAAGAGCCTACATGCACATTTCATTTGCATCCGCCATTCAGCTTCGAAAAAATTGTCATCAGGGTCCAGTTCTTTCAAACACTTTTTATTTTTTGCGTTTGAAAATGTAAAATTTCTGTTCCCTCAAATTTTTTCACCTAAACTTTAAAAAAAGTAAAGCAACAAAACGTTTTGAAAGGGAAATCAAAATTTTTTGGTCCTTCAAATTATTTTTAATTTCTGAAAACGAAGTGAAAAGTGCGCGATTTCAAAAATGTTTTGCTTTGAATTTTCTGTTTCTGTTCCATAAACTTTCCAAATACCCAGTAAAGGCCAACACTTTTCGTTTTTTACTACTTTTTTGCCTAGTTAATGGACTCTTGGCAGAGTTAGGAAAAGTTATAGTTTTACTGATTTACTAAACTATGGGTCGAAGTGTTTTTCTAAATTTAAACATACTGGGGACCCATACATACTCTCAGGGTTTCACACTGATTCCAACAGCCACAGATCATCTTGAAATCATCTTGCTTGCTATACAACACAGTATTACAGAGGTAACCTATAGATTATAGATTTTTATGATTTAACTGTTTGATAAAGGTCATGATTTTCAGCAGATTCGAATCAATTATGCACTCAATGCGAGAGATTTGAAAAAACCATTTGCTGGTATGTGATATGAATTGAAATATGATATGAAACTGAAGCATAAAATAACCCTACGTAAATTACAAAATCTATTGAATCACATCACAAACAAAGTTTTCCTACTTCAATCACAAAACAACTTCTTTAGATTTTACTCACTTTTGCCATGTTTTACCCCAAAATTGTGCATTATTTTTCCCATGTAATCATGAAATACCAGACGTGGTTATAACCAACTCCGAGCCCTGTCTTACTCGAAAACGAGAAATCATCTGAAGATTTAGTTCAGAAGGCCCAAATATTACACAGTTTGTGTGAACATTAGATGATTTTTAGAAGACTTCAGTTAGGTTTTTCAGAGTGTGCCGAAAGTTGTCGCACTTAAATAATGCTAAATTACAAATGCTAAATTAAAAATGTTAAATTAAAAATGCTAAATTAAAAATGTTAAATTAAAAATGCTAAATTAAAAATAATTAATGCTAAAAATTTTGCGTTGTAATAAATATATTAGGATTTTAAGCCTGGTTTTGTAAAACTTTAATTCTATTTCTGAAGGAAAACCCGAAAACGATCTTTTTAATAATAACCATTCTAGAGCGATAAGGATAAGACAAGATGAAATTACTTAAAGTTTTGGTTAACACTCTAAAATTATTACTAAAAACATCTATTTCTTGACAAAATATAATTAAAGTTTTAAAAAACCAGGCTTAAAATTCTTATAGGTTTATTACTCGCAATGCTACTAAAAATGAGCAAACATTCCTAACATGAAGAATTTACAAAGAGAAGCCCACGAAAATAGAAAATATGATTTTTGTAACTACATTTACTTTATTTGCCAGGGTCAGTTCAAGTTGAGGCGAGCCACATCGATCAATCCACGTCGAGGTTAGCTATGGGATTATATAAATACTCTCTTAATTTGAAAAGATTAAATTAAATCCCCAACAGATTATAACTAACTCCGGCTA
Organism: Dicyrtomina minuta; assembly: GCA_949802685.1. Lineage (NCBI taxonomy): Eukaryota > Metazoa > Arthropoda > Collembola > Symphypleona > Dicyrtomidae > Dicyrtomina > Dicyrtomina minuta. The sequence goes on along the minus strand of OX461809.1, from coordinate 74,379,992 downwards.
CAAAATTACGCTGCACCAGACTAGTGCAAATAAATTGTGAATTCTTATTGTTATAGTGAGGTTTTGAGAATCACAATTACAATATATTGTTATTGTGTAGTACAATTAAAATATAAATACAATTTGTAATTCTTGAAGGTAATAAATTGCAGACCGTATAAACAACGCTTATAAAGTTCAATTAAAGTGTGCTGCTGGCTGTGCTTGAATTAGGGATAGTCCATAAATGATGTCATCCAAATCATTGCTCCTTTAGGATCCATTTAGAGGCCCCACGTGACCACTTTAAAATTTCGTGAACTGATATCTTTAACATCCTACCGATGGCATCATGAATGGAAGATCCCTAGAACTATTTTTAGTATTATGTTATAAATTAAAATCTGCTCAGATGTGCTAAATTGGTGATTATTTCCGTCGATCGTAGCGTTGCCGGAAGTAGGAATTTTGTTCACATATAGACAGCGCGTAGTAAAAATAGTATAGAGGTTGTTACCGATGTAATTGGTTAAAATATTGGTTAAAAATCCAAAAAATGTGTATATTTGAGGCCCAATTTTTGAACGCCGTTTTTTCAAAAAAATTGAAATCAAAATTTTTTTCAAAACCCTGAAATTGCTTTTTAGTAAACAGTCTAAGGACCAGAAAAAACGTTTCATCAAAATCGGACAAGAACTGCAGAAGTACCAAGGTGGCAAAATATTAAAATTTGATTTTTTTTTAAACTTTGGCGGGCCACTGTGACCAAACAACACAAAATGCAGTTGAGTTACTTTGGTTCTGTACTATTTAGAAGTAGTCTGATTTTTTGGAGTGGATGATTTTAAAATCTGGGTGTACCACTTGGCGTGGTTCCCTTGTAAGTTAGTTTGGTTGCTCTTTTAAAAAAAATATGGCGGGAGAATCCGATCAACTACGTTAGTGCGTATTGCTCGTTAGTCTCGGGTAATTAACAAAAAACTCAAAACTATTACACAAATACATAGCACAGTTTGACACATTAAAGGTGGGTACCTATACAGTTGAGTGTGTCTCAAAATTTTGAACTCACCCCGCTTTAAGGGGTTTACTTCCTTTCAAGAAGGAATTTTCCGGTGAGATATTTATTTTTAGATGAAAATCCACTATTAATTATGATTCGACTTTGATTGCCCCCCTGGGGGTCACGTGGTTCTCATGTAAATAACTAAAAACCGAAAATCAGGTGTCTTAAAATTTTAAACCCACTTCACGGTTTAAAAAAATTCAAATAGCAATATCTCCCGGCTGAACCAATGAAATATTACGAGAATTGGCATGCGTACACTCACATATATTACTTATGATTAGAAATGTTAACTTTGATCATCGGGTCGCTATAACACTAACACTGGTAGCGTTGAAGAAGACAGGTCAACATTATCTCAACTTTTTCCCCCGTTTGATAACATGGGAAAATCACGACTTGCATCACTATATTCTTATGTAGGTACATGTGCAAATGTCAACCGATTAAAATAAAAAGATGCTGGGCATGAGCACAATTAAATTCTCTCCATAACAGTGTATAAGTCAATACTCAAAACACTCGGGGTCACGAGACGCCCAGGGTTGAACATTACGAAGAGTTGATGGAATGGGCCTAGCGGTATGCAACTCTGTGACCCGCGTGGGTCAATCAAAGCCGAATCATAATTAATCGTGGATTGCCATCTAAAAACAAATAATTTGCCGGAAAATCCTTTCTTGAAAGGAAGTAAACCCCATAAACCGGGGTAAAATTTTGAGACACACTGTTCTTTAAATGATTTTTTTCCCCTTTACGCGGTTTTTAAAAAATCAGATATTTTATCGTAAACTCTACATTATTTTAGTTACAAAATTCAAAATATACTGTTAACATCAAACAGGAAGTGCAATTCCATTTGTAAATACTGTTATGTTCCCTAACCGCGTTTGATATTATCTGCATGATCTTCTTGATATTTCCTAAACAAATTTTGTTCTGCTTGTCACAGTAATAGATCGTAAGTAGAAACTAACGAGCAAACGGCAAGACCTTATTCTCTGAGATTTTAAAAGAGATTAAGCATCGTTAGTATAGTCTAGGAATACCCAAACTTGATTCGCATATGAATGTTTACTATTTAAAAAAAATTTAAAACAAAATTTAAAATGTCTCGAAATTAAGAAACTGATTTTTCTTATGGCCTTTGTATTGTATTGTATGAACTTTATTAACGTGTTATTTAAACCGATTTGGCGACAAGCCATTCTTCCATCGGTAACACGGCAATTTTTGAAAAACACGTTTTTTTTTGTATTTGCCAAAAAAATAGGAATATATAGTTTCTGTAATACTATTTCATTACCCACATGCTTAAACATACTTTATATTACTTTGAATGCAAACGGTACTATCTACAGTTCATTTGCATCATTTTTAGTTGTAAAATTACTTTTTTTGTTTTACATTTTTAATGAACAGTATTTCAAACATAGGATCTGCACGCTTAGAAAAACTTTAGATTGAATTCCGGTAAAGCTATGTTAACTGTGTTTTACGTTAATTACAACCGATTTAGCTGTTAATTTCAAAGTTTTGGAGTTTTGGGAATCCGAAAATCCCATCTAATAGTGGTCTTCATTAGAACACGTTTTTACCGGACTCAACAGCTGGCGCTGTAAGAAGTAGTAAATCCGTAATTCACAATTTCCAACAGCGCCAGCTGTTGCTCTAATGACGGTAAGAATAGCTGTAAAGTTTCTAATGTAACACCATTTTTAGTTATTTACCAAATGAGTATAATAGCGCTGAATTGGTCCACCGTAGGCCTCAAATAGATGCTTAGCTTGCAGTAGTTTGATTACTAAAAAACAATAATTTTGTAGAAAGGCAAACATAAATTCCTCGCAGTTAGCACCGCCAAATGTGAGCTAGGTACTAGTTTTCTGGTACCCGTGTTTTTCAAAAATTGCTACGTTAAAGGCCATAAGAAAAATTAGTTTTTTAATTTCGAGGCATTTTAAATGTTGTTTTAATTTTTTTTAAATAGTAAAGATTCATATGCGAATCAAGTTTGGATATTCCTAGACTATACTAACGATGCTTAATTCGAACAACTACATTTGGTTCAAATCTCAGAGAATAAGGTCTTGCCGTTTGCTCGTAAGCCAAATTTTCCATCATTACATGTACTATTTTCGAGTATGATCATGCATTATTTGTGCCATGTATGTGTATGTATTTTATGTAATAATTTATGGTTATTGAACAAAGAAATAAAAACCCTTAATAATAATAATACTATCTAATGAATGCCGACAGTCGTAGGGGTAACGTCAGTGTTAACCATATGATGATCAATGGCCAAGAGGGGAAGGGGTTCGAAAATCTTTTTTTTGATAGCTTTACATTGGCGCATTGTTAGTGCATAAAACACTAGGTACTTCAAATGACTCAATTTTCAACATAATTTTCCAACGTAGATGTTGACGTTATTACTTTGGGCTCTGCTGACAATACCGAGTCTTTACACATTCATTTAATTCGTTTTGTCATTTCATAGTCTTTCGACTTCTGGAAGTTGGGCATAAATTGGAAACAAGACAAAATCATAAGTAAAATGTACAATTTTCAGTTCTACATGTTTCGTTTTCAGTCTGGCAATCTGTTCAGTTAGAAAACCAAAAGTACGTAACAAAAATGCGTGTTCACTTGTAAAGTTCTTTGTCCAAACTATTTAAGCAATGATTCTGGGGCTGTCTTTGATAAGTCATGCACAGTATGTTCGCCTCATTAGGATCAGGTTAGGGAAAAAAGGCATGACTTATCAAAGTAACACCTTCCATCGATTACAACCATCATATTATTCTTAGTACCTAGTTTGTTTTGTTGCACTTATGGTTCGATAGTACAGTACATCCTTTCTTAATTTTTTGTTCTAAGGTGTCACCCAGTTAATATCTGTGTAAGTAAATAAAGTAAACGATCACTGTAAAGGACAACGTAGATCCTAAGCTAAATAGTCTTATTAGTTAGGAATTTCTGTAGCTGTAATCCTATGTATGTAGGAAACTTGTTTTGAATTGGTGGAAGAATAAAGCAAATCGGATCCAATATTTTGCTTTACAAAACTACACCCATAAAAAATCTGCTTCACTTTGCTATTTTCATAAAACTAGCATTGTTAATGCATTCTGCATAATATGGAAATTATTAATACTTCAGGACTTATTTAAAGGTAACAATGTGATCGACCGAAATATTCATCAATTTAGCGCATCTGAGTTTACTTCAACTTGAAAAATAAGAATATTATAATTTAAATATAGCGAGCAGCATACTTCACTTAATTTAAGTTCGTTAGCGTTTTTTTGTTGTCTGCCATTCATTACCTTCCAAAATAACAAATTGTAATTGTGTTGTAATTTATTGTAATTCACGATTTCAGTGCACTTGTGGAAAATAGATGTGGAGTGGTAACTTTCGTAAAATTCAAGTTTACTTTTTTCAGACCACCACTGACTGTTACTATAAGCTTATATAATACTACTTTACTACGGCAACTTAATAAGCATCTGGTGGTACATTTACAAAAAAATTCAAAATACAATACTCTCACAATTTATGTGCACTACAACAGACTATCTGAAAAAAGTAACACGATCACACCCTCATAAACTGCAGTCAGTTCCAAGTATGCATATTTCATATTTGGAGACAAAATCTTCTTAACATACTACATCACCCGCATCGAACACATCCGATTACACAGAATTATGAAAATGTTAATTTTAAATTATCCTTATTACCGTGTCGGATTCACCGATGACCGAGTATGGACAGGGAGAGAGTGATCCAACAACTGGAATCGTAATAATGCCAGTATTACTTGCGGTTGTTACATTTACACTGTGTATATTGACGTTATTGTGATGGAGACTGAGGACGGAGTCAGGGTCATCTTCATCAACTTTAACTCCGAGTTCGGATTTTACAAGATTATCATCCTGAACTTGAATAACGTCAAGATGATTTTGATTAACACACATCACATTTTGAACTTGATTCACATCGGAAATATCCGTCCCATCCATTTGACCGTCATCGGTCTGTTCCGCCATATTTCGGTTTTAGTCGTCGGTCGTAGCCAGCCAAGTTTTACCATGTGCACACTGTTTTCACAATTAGTCACATTGTTGCACTCAACTTTTTAACTAACAACATCACAGCACAATTAACTTTAGTCACGAATTTTACATGCCGTAATTAATTTAGCCATATTCTGGAAATACAATGGCGACAGATTTGGGAATGCCCTTCTTCTTCAAAATTCCTTCGTGGCGCCTGCGTTTCCTTTTCCTCACCGAGTTTCAGGAAAATCTTTAGCAACGTTCGTAAATCCCGCTATCTATTTCCAGGTATAATATTATGAGCACTGCGAGTAGGTCTGGCTGGATACATACCGAAATCTAAGTATACATACTCCTCGTACACACATGCAAATGCAGGGTAGAATTTCCACAAGGTTGTTTTGTTAGTCGTCAACAGGGGAACTCAGGAATTGACGATCGGGCCAAGAGCACCAAGAAGACCAGTTCTACTAAACCCTCGAAGGTGCCATGGGATCCGAAAGTGGATGTAAACGTCTTATTTGCTGCTCAGTTGTTATGTAAATACGTGGCTCGCGCATACAGAATACATACTTGAGTGTGAGCAAACCTTTCATGGCAATGCTGCTGCAATGACATCCTACTCCTTCAGACCACGGTTCACCTATAACTTCACATGACAAACGTCAAAAATACTATGCATGTACATGCTTTTTCGGAGTTTAAATTTTAAAATGGGTATAAGCTTGTTGTAGCTAACCGAAATAGATGTAATTTTATTGCTTCAGCTGACTCTGAAAATGATATTTTTAAATTGTACTGCATTTTCCATTTTTTACGCCAACTAATAATTAGTTTTGTATTTTTTTTATTGCTTGTCAGGTATTACCGTTCACCGTATAATGTACTGCCACAAACAGTAATGATGTCACCGAATATTTGTTTTTTTATGCTGTCTTATACTCCTCCACAATGTTTAAGTACATGAGTGAAGTTGAAGGTGCTGCACTGTGATAACACATGACACTCATTTCAAGATTCTTAAAGGTGAGCCTTCTTCATTGCGTTTCCATTTGCATGCTAAAATGATCAAGTAAAGAATAATTATATTTATTAGATGCAACTCCGAAACAATTACATATTTATATTTATATACCTGTTTAAAATCTAAAGTACATAGCTTTATTTTATTTAACGGCAACTCATTCAATTAAAACTCCACAACTTTCGGGTTCACCAGTAATTGCCCCGTACGAATAGGTAATTTCGGATAATCTTTATACATTATAGTGTGATGTGATGTACCTGACATATAGTTTCACGACTGCACAATCGGTATGCTCACTATAGTAGCAAAGTAACTGATATAAAATATTCCAGCAGAAGTCAACATAAGTACTTGTGAGTACTTAATTCATAATATGCTATATACTTTTAGCATATTTAATTCCCGATCGATTTTATGGCAACAATTAAAAAATCAATTCTTTGCAATTTTGTCGTAGGTGCTGCGGAGAAACAGAAAAACTTGTAACTGAATGTAAGTAGGAAATATTTTGTCTCAATATTTTTGCTTATAAAAAGTTCGTTCACAACTAAAATTAAATTACATGATGATATCGTAGACGTTTATTTTTTTAAATCATTTATGATAAACTAGCTAGTTTTCAAGAAATGGGAGTTAGACAAATATCTAATAGAGTTTTTGTGTAATCCACTGTCTTGATAAAAAATATAGAAAAAAACTCAGCCATGATGTTGCATTTTGAAGACGAACTTTTAATGTGATATGTGGGCCACTTGAGTGTGAGTATAACTACACACAATTTTGTGCAGTGGAATTTAGTAAAGGCATTATAAATAATAGTACATTTATGATTCATGCTAGTGTGTTGTAATTATGTGCTGACTACGTTCATTCCATACGTGTTGTATATTATCCACTATTCGTATTGATTTTTTACTTTATAGGACAGGTAGGAAGCGTAGGCTCAGGTGAGCACCTATCGCCTACGTTCTAAATTGTGAATGTGATTAAAGCCGTGATGCGAGAAAGTTCAGTGCAGAAAGGGTTTTGGATTACAGGGGTCGGAATCATAGTTGACTGTAGAATATAGATATGGCCTGAGCAGCTAGAAAATAATACCCGTAGATACCCACAAATAATTACCGCATACGGCCGATGAAACCCCGAGCATTTCACTTAATTTTCAGACCTTGTGTAACCGGACCGAGCGCGTAGTGGAGAAAATAGAGCCCGATGATTGTTTCATATGAAATCGAAACCTGAACAATAATAATAATTCAAAGCCATGCTTCGTATTCCGCATCTCTTTGTGTATGTGAGCTACGGCGGTTTTATTCAGTCATTAACAACGAGTACCTATAAATAGCTTACATAGGTACTTCTTGCATAATGTAAGTCAGTTTTGACCAAGATATCTACTTTTCTTTTATACCCTTGTTACTGGTAATGTTTCGATTCCTATAGACCTAGAGATATATATATTGTAATGCTCAACAGTTTGATAAAATAAAGTACAGTGATATTACAACTTTGATGCAATTTGTTCTCGTTTCTTTATTTTTTTTATTCATTTCAATCGCCATTAATGTTACTTAAATACAACTCGATAGCATCATATAGTATGCAATCACTTGATCAGCCAAAAATAATAACGGGAATAATGGATAAACTGACTTTCCTTATTTTGATTTTTATATTAACTTCACACGAGTTCGTACAAGGTAATTCTATTAGACTGGTTGATTTTTATCTCCCTAAGAATTAAATATAGTAGATCACACGGAGAAAGTAGAGCTAATTAAATACTTGACCAGTAAATACTTTTTAATACGTAACCTTTGTATGTATTCCTTGATAAAATTCACCGTGTGTGTCCCACAAAAAACTCGTTACTATTATTATCCTATACGTTAGAATACAATTTATAGGAATTTTTTTATCTCAAGTAATATTATATTTTTAAGTATGTAGTATCTGTAGGTATATTTACGCTCAATTCTGATTTTTTTTTGCGGCAGGAATGTGATTTTTCATCATCGTAAATTACTTAGTACTGCGTCATCATCTGCGTCGACCATACTATAACAATACAGTATTGCATTTTTTAGTTCAGCAGTATAGAATTAGTAAACTATGTCACTACCATCATTATATACTCACCTGGACAGTATTGTAAATTGTAATCGTAATCGTAAATTAGTGCTATTAGTAGTACCATCATCATCATATGGTTAAAATGTAGAGTACATTTTTTCAAACTGACTACATACAATAATATTAAAAGAACTTAAATACATATATAAAGTAAAAATAACTAAATAAGTATAGAGGACAAACAATACTCGAGTATATTTGATGTTAATATATTGCATACATACAGTACACACATACACAGTACAGTACTTCAAAGTAAATCAAATTATTGTCATTCATATTTTGCAACATAAATGTTGATCATGCTAGTTATAATTCGTCTGTAAAATATCAATGTTTTTTTTTGTATTTTCTAAAACCCTCATAACAAATTCAAATTTCCTGCGCTCAAACAGGACATCACGGATTTAAAAAAAACACTTTTATTTGTTAGGTAATCATACTGATTTTCAAACCTCAAAAGAGAAAATTGAAGTTTTTGTGTAAAGTATATACTTAAATTGACAGCGCAGTAATACAACAATATACATAGCCAATATGGTTTGACTACTATGACTCGACTGAATGATTGATCTTACGATCAGCTAAAAATATTTTTAATGGCATGGTAAATTGCGATACTAAGCCCTACACAACTACAAATAGAAATAGATAGAGTGCCTGAAAAAGCTAAAGTGGAACTCTAATATATGTTGGACGGGTTTGAATGAAAAATGCAGGCAGAGTAGGAAATCAATGTGTCAGCGTTGTCAATTAAATGAAAAAAAACTGTTGGTAATAATTGCTACAATAAACTATGATGATGATCTGATCTGAATTTTTATTTCAATTGAAGACAAAGAGACCAACATCAATTTATTAATTTCATAGCTTCTTCTGGGTTTCCTTTTGTAACAACCTCAGTATTATCAGTATAAGCAGTTAATATTGATTTAGGTTTAGTTAGGCATTTTATACGAAAATTCCTTTTAATTTTCCAAATATGTTCAAGTTTTATTTCAACAAACATCTTGAACATATTTTAACGGCTGAAGGATTTATAACGATGTTTTTGATTTGCTCAACGATGTAAATTTTAAGTTTGCAAAGTTAAATTTTCATAGGGAATCAGTCAACACACTAATTAATGTATACAATTTAACAAGATAGTTTGGGAGTGGAAATCAGTTGAAAAAAATACCATGAGAGAAAAGTAGTATTAAAAAATAACTTTTAATTTCTATAGATTGCCATTGTAAAACCATAAGCTGCATAAGCAAAAAGAAAATAATTTGAAGACTGACATCACATCCACATTTTTATTTTGGGTACAACTGACACTCTTTCCTTTCTCTTGAAACAACAACAATGAACAAACTTGCTTTCGTTATACTGTATACGCATAATAATCTGTCTTTCACGTTTAACATGTAAAGATACTACATTGAAATGGGCCGATTTCTTTCAAGGCATATGAATAAATTCAATTCAAAAAACAGCTTATATTTTGTAAAAAATCAATTCATTTCATAACGCTTACGTTTTGATTTTGATTATATTTTTTTTTGCCACAATAGTGAAAGTGATATTCATTTAAAGATAATTTTTTTTACATAAATCATTATTTTTATGTAATTCATTTTTTAAAATTCCTATACTCATATTACAAACAATATTTTTTTTAAATATAATTATTACTGCTGTCCGTATAATTAACTTTTTTTTATTATACTACGTTGATTTTTTTGATTCCTTTCAGATCTCACAGCACTGTGCACACTGTTCATTTTAATTTTAATTCAATATTTTTGTTTTTGCCTTTTTTTGCAATTTTCAACTTCTTTTTCTTTTGTCTCATGTTTTTTTTCCTCCTTGCGTAATGTTGAGTCATATATATTGACACAGACAGACACATGGATCTCTATGGATCTCTATAAATATGTTTTCCCTTTTCCTCTCATTGAACCCCTCCAGTCTTACGAATTCATTTAATGACTTAACATTAATTAGGTAATTGTAATCGCACAATCTAATAATTATATAATATAATATTTTTATTGATGTATGTTTAGACACAAACATGTATATATTAAAAAGTTAATTGGAATTAAAAATAAGGTTTCTGTCCGGGAAACCATTTTGTAAACTACAACTACGTTTAATTTAATTAGTTCCTTTGGTAAGTACAATAGTATTCATAATTCATACATAATAATGTAATGTAACCTTAATTAAGTATTTTTTGATTATTTAGAATGGAATAATTGAGGAATGTGCATGTCATGCATACTTCATAGTCATACTTACTGTAGTAGCATTTTTTTTCAAATCTACTTTCACTTTTTCACACTTTTACTCGGGTTATTTGGTGAGAATATATATATTTATAATGCCATGCCAATGTAATGTAATGTATTTATGTATTGTTCTGTTGCTATTGTTGTTGTAGTTTAGTAGTAGTAGTAGTAGTAGTAGTAGTAGTAGTAGTAGTAGTTGCAGTCGTCTGCTTCCATTTTCAACGAATGAAATAGAAAACAGACGAGATAGTAGCGATGAGCCTATATATACACCGTAAATCCGTCATTCAGATCACGACGGGAGGCGTCGTATTTGGAAACAACTGTGTGTAATAATAATATCGCTCAAGTTGACACTGGTTTCTCGTACTGGTATAATACTTCCGACTACAATGATCCAATTTACACTGCTTTTTAAAAATATTCAAGAAATAATTTGTATAATAATAATTTGTAATAGGAATTTTATCCACTTACAATTCAATGTTCTAAATACTAATCATCCAAAAATTATGTGGAACACATGGTAGAAACTCAAGAATAAAAATTGCAATCTTAAAGAAAATTGTAACGTCTTTATAGTCTGTCTTTGCTTTGTGTGTGTACTTAGCACCTCTTCCATCGATGTCGATAACAAATTTGGAGCTGAACAGCTACTTTAATTATGTAGATTGTTACTATTTCGAAAACTGAGTCATCTTAAAAGTAAAATTTCAAATTTACCCTTTGAATTTTTTTTACATTTCCTGTTATACACACCTTACACGGTTGACGGTCATTCATATTTCTTAAGGAATCTGGATTTGGTATATACTAAATTTGTAATATACGTTTTACTTTAATTTTAGGCCAAATGAGCGAAGGAATTTCTAAATAGCATCGTAGAGGCACAAAAAACTCAAATATCTCTCATTTGGAAGGGTTAATATTAATTAAAGCGAACAAGTATCTATATGCGTTTTCCCAAAAGAGAGAGAGAGAGAGAGAGGGATAGGGAAAGGTCTTATTTTATTAATTCTAATCTATTCTAATTCTAGTGACTATATAGTGGATGTCTTCTACATACATGTGGTGGGTTTTTGATCTCAAGACGGATATGCGGTAGCTGCTGCTGCTGCTGTTGCTGCTCTTATCTCTCTTTCGATTATAAATCGATCGAGGCTATACGAAGAATAAGGTTTTTAGCGCATGGTTAATATTCTAATGATTTAAATAAGTACGTAGTCGTCATATTTTTCAAACTGTAGCTTCAACCTCGTCAGAATGTCTTTCATTATTTTTATGCCTTCCGTGGGTGTTGACAATGGTTATTGGTATAAAGTGTATTACGTGTCTAGATTAAATTTAATAATACTATCTGTTTTTTTTAATATTTAGCGACACTAGATCCGATAATTATTTTTTTTAACTATAACTAACATGAATTCAGTATTTTTTTGACGTAATACGTTACGCTCAAGTTAAGCTTAGTTAGTTAATCATGATGATATTCTTTTTTGTCAGCGTAGTTTTTTCCTTCTTCGAGTTATTAAATATTTAAATATCCTTTTTTTGCGTCCTTACTCCGAACACGACTCACTATAGATATACATAATAAAACAACTGGCATAAGTAATTTTCAATTCGCTTTGTTGTCGGTTTTTGTAAAAACGGCAGACGACTAGCACAAGTTTAATTATTATTTTGTCAATATATTCAAATTTAATCATTTTAATTAGGTAAAATCAGGAATGTTAACGGTCTTCTTCTTTTTCTTCTTCTTCCTCTGTTAAAAAATTATCAATTTTTTTCTGTTAAAAGTTTGATTTAACTTTTGTAGGTATGATCACAACACTTTTCAATACTCATCCTTGCCCGACGTCGACAATGTAATTTAAAGGTAAAGGTATTAATACGCGTTATATACCTTTACACAACTGGTTCTTAAAAGTATATACTTATTATGCGATATCGAAAACTGAATGGTAATTATTTTTACACTTAACGTTCTGGCATTTTAACTAATATGAAACCAAACTAACTAAATTATTCATAATAGTCATATTGTCCAAAAATGACAATACAATTAAGTACATAGTCATACAATAGTCATGAAAATCGGATTGTTAAACTCTATATACCAGAGTGCTTCGAGTATATGTACACACACGCCTTCCGTCAGCATAACTGTCATAACATTTGGAATTGGAGCGAACCTTCACCTCTTTGACGAGATGTTTACTTTAATATCCATATCGGTTGAGTTAGTGTTTTTAGTAGTTAGTAATAATAATATTTTAACTTTGGCTTGTAAGTTCTACATAATTTTTTTTTGTTCCCTATCTTAATAATGTACAGTTCCCTACACCTAAGTTTCGACTGATTGTTCGTAGCTGTAAAAAAAAGGAGGATGTGGGCCTCAAGGAAGTATGATGATGGTAGTAAGAGATGTGTTCTTATATTTAAGCCACGCATCCATTAAATTAAAACAAAAATGAAGAAGAAGCGAAGCTCTACAGGCAACAAAGAATTTAAATGAGATGAAATTACATAATATATTATAATAGGAACAGTTTTGTGGCTCAAAAGTTCAAAGTCAAAGTTGGTGTTGGTTTTGGTTTTGGAAAAGTTGGGAGGACTAAGGTAATAAATTACGATTATAATGTTCTTGGGTTGACAATCATTTAAAGAGTTGGAGTTTGAGAGCTAAAGGAGATAGATATTTTGGGGAAGAAAGGGAAACAATAACAATAATAACAATAAAGTTAGAGTAGGTAAGTATACATACCTACACAATGGACAATGCATGAGTAAATAAATAGGGAAACTATTGCGAGGAAATAAATCAAGTAGAGAGAGAGAGAGAGCGAGGTATGGAGCGGATTTGGAGTTGGATTTGGAATTGGAATTGGAAATTGGAACAAAACCAATCTATTTGAACAGAGTCAGAATCGTGAATAGTGAAGAGAGTTACACTTGTTTCAGCACTAATGTATGCCTTAGACAAACAAAGCATGATTATACGATCGCCTTTTATCAGAAATTGTTTAGAAGTCATTGGAATTGGAGTTGTGTGAGTGTAGGAAAGCTATGTAGTCGTAGAGTACGTGTAGGAGATAGAGACAGAGAGAGATAGAGCGAGATAGACAGAGAGATGAGATAGTTTAAGAGAGTACGTCCTATATAAGTTCTAATAGTAAAAGTCCAGAAGCATAAACACATTTTAAGCATAAACACACTGGTACTGTTACTGGTACTGGTACTCATATACTTTGTAGACTAGTCGTAAGCTTGTTGCATTCAAAGTTATTAAAGCTATATAGTAATGGAGGCAAACATTAGCATGATAATGATAATAATCTATCTGTTAGTTATACATAATACAGAATTACAGAGTTTCCCTGGTCAACATTTTTCAACGAATTTTTCCAGGGCCCCCCTTATAGTGAAAGGATGGATGAAAGTTCAGTGTAAGTTTTTTTTGTATGCCTTTTCTTCGGAGGAAAAAATCTTTTTACGCCTCCTAAAATCAGAAGCTATAGTTTTATATTTTTCCTTTTTCTTTTCTTTGATGATCTGGATTTTGGATTTTTTTTGGAAGAGTATGTTGTTGAGTGGAGGTGGAGATGGAGGTAGGTAGAAGTTATTAGTTAGTGTTAGTAGTAGTTGTAGTAGTAGAGTTTAGGTAGGTGAAGGTAGACAGTGGATTGAGGAGAAGTTTTAGTTTGTGGACACATAGGAGAGAAGAAGAGGCAGAAGGGAAAAAATTGCAATGACGTCATCAGACAATTTGTTCTTTCTTCGTGGGAATCGGTGGAGGGTTGTTCGGAGGAGACGCAAGAAGACCTGTCGTTCCGTTTGTCGTCGGCTTCATGGAGTTGGAGCAACTTATGTCTTTCGTCTTGTTGTTGGGACTTCCATTGCCATTCTGCTGCTTCGACGTCACACTCACACTGTTCACACGCTGATGTTGCTGATGAGACAGCTTTGGACTGTTCATTTCGGACAGAAGGAGGGATGTGGACGAATTCTCACTGACGCTCCCTCGAATGTCTTTAGCTTGGAGTTTCACTTCACTAAAGTCACTCTCCTTATCCGACTCCGCCTGTAGGAGAGCAGAGAAAACACATAAAACATGAGCTGTGACATTCATCATACGAGATACGAGTAATTACACCCGAATATTTTGTAAGAATAATTATTATTATTAGTATTACTAAAAGTTGGTTTTGAAATTCAAAAATTACAAACAAAAACAACATCTTTAGGGGATCTACATTTTGTAAAGTCATCTGCACTATTAAGACTGGCAACTGGGCAGGAGTGAAAATCTCAATGCTCATAGTTGACTTAGTTTCTCTTGCGTCAACTTTATGTCCCTCGCATTATGTATTTGTATTTGAGGAAATTGGGCAATTTTAGGAGTACAGAGGCTTTAAATTATAAGTGATGACTATATAGAAAAGATGCGAAGGAGAATAGTATATCCTTAAATAGTATTAGTAGACAGCGAGATCGAGATCGAGATCGTCAAGTTCATTTTTAGAAGAGCTGTGCAGCAGTTGAAAACAGGATGTAGACTAAAGAATATATGATACGAAGCACACAAAGGATGCGCCCCATTATTTACTCAAAGATGTCGGCGACGACCCAAGACCCAAGACTCCCACTATAGAATAGACTATCTTATCTACCAACGACAATACGGAAGTCTAAACTAACGTAAGAAAGACTGACTGACTGACGACGATCCTACTCAGAGTCAAAGTGCCTACATAACATTATATAAGCACAATCGAGAGCCTGAACAATTTAAAAATGCGGTCCTTGGCCTGGCCTACTCACTACTCGGGTACACACTATACTCCCAACGCTAGACAGAGAGCGAGAGCGGGACGCGACGACGACGACGACGACTAAGTTTCTGTCAAATTTTCTAGTCTAGTGTAAAATTATTCAGAGACTTATATATAGGATGCGGCAATAGATTTTCCATGTAAATCTCGTCGTGTCACTGCGGTAGTTGTAGTTTGTCGAATGGAGTGTCTCAAAAATGACATGAACCAGCTTTTGCTGTTTAAAAAACAACAACAAGAGGACAAAATAAAAATGCTTCATGCAGTCAATTTAACCATGAATGGCTATCACATAACATGTATTATAGGGCACAATTTTCTATTTAATTATCACTTTCAGACTTACAGCTATACAGCCAAATATTTGTTTTAATTATATGTATAAGCATATAAAAGGTATATTTAAATATTCACAACTGCCATATGGTTCCTTATAAAACACAGTTTTGTAAGCCTTCCACGTTTAATTCTAAGATACGCATTTGAAATAGAAATGCGAAATACTAGGGAATAGTTTCTCTCTATTTCAGTTCATTGTAAGTTAAATATATATTTTTAATTGCAGGCTTTGTGAACTAGATTGAACTATAGTATCATTAGAATTTAGTGGAGAGTTTAATTTAAACTTGTGCCTCTATTTTAAAATAAGGTCAGCCACAAGTCAACCAACTAGAAGCTGATTTCCTGAGAAAGTAAACATGTTTTTTAAAATTGAGAAATCTTTTTATACTTTCTACTTTTTCATACTTTCCCATTTTCATTTTCCATTTTCACTCATGGCAAAATTTTTTTTTTGTATTGAGGTCCAAGGAAGTGAGACCTAATGCGCAAAAATTTTATTCGAGAGTCGGAGGAAGTCATACGAGTCATGTATTTCCTCCTATAATCCCGCGCACAGTTAAATGTATTAAGCATTATGAATTCCAATTTGACTTGACTCTAATTACATACATACATAGAGCGTGCGGCTTCTGCTATGAAAGGCTTAAATTATTTCTAAGCGGGCTGACAGGTTGAATTTCCTCTGAATTTTACATTATGTTCAGTTGTTAGGTATCTTATATATACCAGTGCCAGTCTTACTCGTTCCTATACTGTCATGTTTATACGACTCAAAATGGGCAAAAATTCCATCTACAGTTTCGCACAAAATTCGGGTGGTATAGGACCCGAACGAAAGGAAAGGAAACCGACATTGAAGAGACAGTTATTCTGACTAAAAGGGACCACAACCCACTATGTCATGTCAGTGTAATGTAGGTGTGCATATTATATAAAGTATAAAATATCGAATACCTTATGACAAGTTACTTTTCAAAAAATGGGTTATCCTTAATGCACACGATTCGAGGGAAAATCCGAAATAAATGAACCGTAGTGCAATAAAAATGTAGCCACATACGATATCTATGTCACAAAAAGATATTTTAGCTCACAAAAGAATTTCCCAGTCCCTTTTCAGAGCTCACATAGTCAGGAATTAAGCGGGACAATATCCACATTTTTTTCCCCTTTATTGTAAGAATGGGCTCTCTATATGTAGATTACTCAACCTATACAGGTCCTGGTCCTGGTCCTGGGCTCTCACATATTAAATATAGTACACACATATAATTTATACGGGCTCAGATAGTCTCTCTTACATCATCCGATGGGCTCATGTACCTACATGTATAGGTACGTTACATATAGGGAACTCAAACTGCACATTTCAACATAACTTACATAACCCTTAGGGACAAAAGTTTAATTCCGAACCATGTTCCCACCTCCAACCTTTCATCCTCTGATGCAACATTCAAGAACATGGGAAATCTTATATGGAGTTATGCTCATCTTTCATTCTAGAAGTCATGCTTGAAAAATACTATTAGTTGTCCCGTTAGATTTCTTTTACGGAGAGCATTAGACGACCAAAAAACCTTGTCTTCATATGTAACTATTATACATGTTCCCCGCTGCCGCCGTTGTCGTCGCCTTCGTCGTCGTCGTCGTCGTCGCCGCACAATCACTCCCTACGAAGTACGAAGGAAGATGCACGGAGTGAAGTAATAGTAAACCCCAGACATAAGACGCACCGCACCGTCTCCCTGACTCTCCTCTGACATAGATTAACCTATTCTAGATCCCCACATCCTTTTGTGTGCTTTCCCAAATTAATTCATATTCCATAAGTCATCCCCCTGACCGACTCTCATATATATTCCACAGTCTCAGCTAAGAGAGCTCGTTATTTCTATTGCATCTTAATCAATCTTCAAGACGAGATGAGTACTTGCCCAGCATAGTACCGGACCAGGACCAGCACGACCTAATTGATGATGATTTCGCATTACATTGTCAAATATTATTTAAAGTCGATGCCGGGGCACTAATGCTTCCACTCCCATGGCCATGCAGTGAAAGTGTATAGTTACGGTATAAGTTTAAAAAGCGGGTATTTGGAGTGGAGGGGAAAATGGCATAATAATAAAGGGGAAACTACGTGGGTGGCCACAAGTATAAAATATACAATATGAGAGAGAATTAATTCTTGAGGAGTTAACCTGTCTAGTGGGTGCATTGGAGAATGGAGAAAGTCGGTCAGAAGTATCGGAACCACAGGAAGAACTTTCACTGAGTTGCTCTGAATTCCCGAATTTCCTGGCTGCTCGAGGTGAGGGTGGTGGAGGTCTCCGACTGCATACTTGAGACTGAATGTGCTCACATATTCGTCGGAAACGACGTATATTCCCCGACAGGAGAATGAAGGTAATTGCATAGAGAAACTCTCTCTCGGACGTTGCCGGATGACCCGGTGGCTTCGGGACGGGTGAAATATCCACTTGAAAACGAACTTGACGCTGAAACATTGCTGGACCAGAGGAACCTCTCTTGTACTCCACCTTGAAGGACATAGGACTCGCCACGCTATGACTCAATTCTGCTATCTGTGTGTATCATCACAATTAAAATAATATTTAGTACTTTCCATTCTTTCTTATCATCATCATAATATTATGTCTTCTAGTCCTTTTTCCCCCAAAAGTGTAGTACATCTAAATTTTATTCTTGTCAATTCCTCCGAGTTCATCATAACCCACCATAAAAAACGCAATCTTAGCTCCGACACATACCAAGGCGGCAAGGTCAGTCAATACATATATTTATACTGTATAAAAAAACTATTATGACAATGCAAGTGTAAAAGTATATTATATCCCTATAATAAAAAGCAAAGGAAAAAAACGAACTATTATTTATAGTATCCCATTTATTTCCTGAAGCGTACAACATGCAAAAAGTAATTGTGCCTTCTAACCCTAAAATATATGCTTGTCTATAACTTGCGACTCGATAATTTTTCCATCTGTAAAAACGAGGACTACTAATACTATACTAGAGCGTACATATAGAGTATTACACAAGTGGGAGCCCCGATTTGATAGTATGAATAAACCAGCGAAGAATTAGAAAACTCAGCAGTATTAAGTAAGGAGGCGTTTCTCTGTCTCCAGAACATGCTGAGGGCAAACGTTTGTCTTTGATCTGTTTTCTTTCAATTTTATGTTCTATAGCATTATCGGGATCGGGACGATGACAATGACAAAGGCTGGGGAGAAAGTCCTTGGAAAAATGTACAGTCCCATATAGTTAACCATATAAAAGTTGTTCGTGCATATGCTATGCTGCTGGTGGGCTTCTTCACAAAAGGAATAATGAATCTAGTCTCTCACCAGACCGCCACCACTCATTCCTTATCCCACTCCTATGTGACTCCCCAATGCAATATGTGTGTTTAAAAGTTGTGGGAGACAAATTGCTATTGATGTTCCACAATTCCACCTATCTTCCCCGTACATTACTCAAACAAGGTCAATTTTAATCCCTTCAGCTTCCAAGTCTACTGCGTCGTGTGTGTGTGTGTGTGTGTGTGTGTGTTGTGTGTGAGGAGCAAGAGTCCCATAGCCTCCCAGTCCCAGTCCCAGTACGTATTAAACGTATGAGTAAAATACTTTTGCTTCCTTTAAAATACACAAGAGCGAAACGATAAGTAATTGTATTGATAGTCAAACTGCTTGGACTAATGGCTAGGATGCACGTCTATAATTAATCGACTTTCTTTTTCCTTTGAGATATATTATCTTCTAGGCTGTGTGTGTGTGTGTGTGTGTGTTGTGTGTTCGCAGGTATATGGATGAGCCTATCTGAAGATAGAAGACAAGCTCCTCACATTTGTATTCTTATTCGTACTCAAGAGTTTCTTACCGATAGGAACGCGTGTATTAGATCAGCCTTAACAGTAGCCAATGGTTTTCCTCTGACTAGGATAGTGTACGCTTCGTCTCTCTCGGATCCTATTAAACTTCCAAACCACGACCGCTTCGTCAACTCGGGTGAGCTCTCGGGAGTGAGATGAACTTCTTCATTTGATGCTATTTTCGATCCAGAAAGACAGACACATAGAGAACAAGAACAACAAAAGTTCATTATATTTTCATTAAATTACTCAGCCACTTATTCTAATCATAATAATTATGGCCATGCTATTGCCGACTAATGCGGAGCATTCACAATTCTTACCAAATCACACTAACTATATAACGGAGACTGGAGACCACCAAACCATAGGACTATAGTAGTTATACATAGTATATAGGACCAGAATGAGAGTTAGATCGCTCAGTTCAGTTGTAGACGACGTCATCGTCATCATCCCTCCACTAAGCTTTCACTTCTGGGGATAGTTTTGAATTTTACAAGTAGTAGAACTACCTACCTACATACAGTGTTCTACCCTTAGTTCCCCCTCCTATAATCTGGAGCTAAACTATGAGGACGACGACAGTATATACTTATATACCTGATACTGAAACGGTTTTCCCAAGGTACTTCATGCGTTCGTCTCCCACATTTCACATTCAAGACATAAGACATTCATAATCCGCCTCATAGATTGCTAGTCATGATGCTTGAATTGATTATGCTTGAGTTGCTAATGGCCCTCAGAGCTGCTAATTTGCTCTAAATTTCCCCATCCTTCTCTCTCTCCTTTCAAGTCACGATTTTTAGTCCGCAGCTCGGATTTTTTTTCCTTGTGAGACTTGTGACATAAGTATACGTAGACATATGCTCTTCCTTATCCTCTTCTAGTTCTACTATTCTCCTCTCAAAGTTGAGTTTATGCAGTACTACGTGAGGCAGAGGAGCGGATAGGATAGCGCACTCAAGATCAAGACACGACAATGGCCTGGCCCCGACCAGGACAACCCGGTCCCTTTCTCTCGCCAGACTGTTTGGAATGCCCGTAAAAAGTGAACGTGTAATATTAGTACTAACTGAAAAGAATTGGTCTGGTCTGACCCGTACACGACTACTACCAGTATCTTTCTATGTTCCTATACCTATAGGTAGGTTGAAACTAAATCGATCCAAGCATGACCCATCTTCCTTTAAATCTAATTTTTGAAACTATGAATCTGAGTTTGTTGGTTGGTTGGTTGGTTCTGGTTTAGACTATGCCTCAAATATTGTCAACCCTCTTTAATGTCCCTTTCCCCATGTAAATAAACACAATATAAAAGACAATCAGTCCTTCTTTAGGACGCTCAGACATAATTACGATCTCGGATTATCTGTCGTTTTATGGCTTCCTCATACTTGTGAGGTTTATTCTATTCTGAATCTGACACGGACGACTTAAGTAGAATTGAGACCTACTATATACTTCTTTCAGTGTTTCAAGCTATATAGGAGAGGCATCGACAGGGCCGGATAATGTGGCCAGCGCAGGCAGCCCCCGCTGCCTGAATTTTCAAAAAAACATGTTAAATGGAACATTTTGCAGTTTTCATAAATATGTAAAATGAATATTTCGACTTTTCAAAAACATCCAAGACAAAATTTTTGTACATTTCAAAAACATGGAAATAAAGTATTTTTCACTTTTCTCAAAAACATGCTAGTAGAGCATTTTGCTCTTTTCTGAATCAAGTAAAAAGAACATTGAGCACTTTTCTAAAACATGTAAATACAACATTTTGCTTTACCCAAGAAAACCATCAATAAAATCAAAATGGTGGTTTTTGTATGGAAACAAATTGCTGCCTAAAAGCAATTCCTTAGTCCGGCCCTGGATCGAGATAAAGATTACGAGTTCTTATATGAGTAGGGCCGTATATACAGCTATAAATTACATGCAATTTCCAGAAGGGATTTAAAGAGACATGTCTACTGTCTACTGTATTGAATTACAACTCTGTATATATATGTAAGCTCCCTAAAATCCTCAAGGACTTGCTAAACAAGGTTCGTCAGAACAGTATATTATTCAGCAATCCCAAAGACAGACAGAACTTCATGTTTAGGACAGAGCTATATGCAAGGCGCCACCATGACTGACGTCAAGATTTAAAAGCTATGTCAATTATTGTTCATGTGGTGGTGGTAGGTGCTGAAACAGCTTTTCTAACGAGTCACTCAACAGCTAAAACGTTTCTAGAAAAAAACCGCACGGATCACGTAAAAGATAAAGTTGCGTTCACAAACTAACGGGTTGCAAAAAAAACCGTAATTATATTCCTGCTCTATATGCTCTTGTGTTCTGAATAATCTGATGAAACCGAGCTTCTGACTCTGAGTGAGTAGTTCTGCCTAGCAGCATAAAATTTAAAGTAGGAGGGAGAGATTACTCTGTATAATATTATATGCTGTACTAAAAAGATATTAAAAGCTACACAGCACTTAACGGCAGTATATCATGCGCATACAGATTAGGAAAAGGTACTTGAGGATTTCAATGACGCTTAAAATATATCTTGTCTCCTTCATTTTTTAACAACCCTCTTTATACACGTAGAATATCATAATGAAGAGCTGAAGCAAGATTTTGAATGTGATAATCTTGAGTTCTTGACCCTCTAAATAATTAGCCAGTATAGTTAGTGTGATAGGCTCGTAAAAAATATTACGTACATTTCTCTCCTGATTCTATGAAAAGCAAGGAAGCGGATTGTAAGAATTAAGAAATATGAAGAACTGCTATGTTACATACTATGACTATGACAAAAAATACAACACCTCACAGGTAGACTTGCCAAAATTGATACCTTGTAATTTCCTGCGATGAAATCGTGGAGAACCAAGAAAACTGTTTTTCAGAGTATTTAACCTAGATCTCCAGTGAGCAAGATGAGGGGAACCAGGCGGTGTTGAATTTGGAAGAATTCCTGACATACCGGGAGGGTCTTGGTCATTGTTCAACCCACTGGAAGAACTCTGGTTTGCAACTCGGTGCGGCATCTTTGGCGAGGGGACGGGTGACGAGGGAATTGATGAAGAGAGTGACGAATGATTTGTCAAATGTAGGCTCGGCCGCCGGTGACGACTGTAAAGAGAAAACAAAAATAGAAAAGTTTTTATTATTTATTAAATTTCAAATCGACGTTCCTTTCACCTTCAGCTGATTATCAGTAAGTATAATAATACTTTTACATCTCTTTCCATTTTAACTTATATCTTCTCGTATCCGTACGACCTCATAAAAAATATGTTGACATCCCGTATTTTAATGTCAAAAAAGTACTAAAAATATGCATATTTTATTGAGGACATTACATTTTTTCTTTCATTGCACTCACATTCAAAATATTTGGCAAATATTTAAGTTATATACAGGAAGCCCCATATACACATTTTACCACTCCCGTTACTCCCAACAATTTCAATATCGTATGCAATACGTATATAGTTTATATTATTATGTGAGCACATGACCAGAAAAATCATAAGAAAGTTTGAAAACATGCTTGGACCATTAGAGCATCGATGCGGCCTACTTTCCATTCAATATACACCAATTAGGTCATTCTATTATCATCTCCCCCGTTTTGACGTGGACTTTCTTTTACTCTCCGGTCGCTCACTCAATGCAATGGTTGGCGATATGGCAATGGTAGCTAACACTTTCCCTCGAAAATTACAGGCATTAGAGCTTTATGTGGCAACTAACAGGCAGGACTGGAATTCCCGAACAATGTTTGAACATCATTGATCTTTCTACTTTTGGTCTTTATTACTGCAGTATAAAATGTAATTTCCAAGAGGAAGCGTAGGTTATGATCAGTTCCCAAGAAAAAAGGAACGTCACACACATATGTGATATACCTACCTACATGTATCTGTGAAGATTAGTCCTGGTCCTGGGTGTGTACAATGCTAGTAACTTAGCTGATCTGTACATTTTAAAATTTAAAATTTCACACTACTTATTGCCATAATTTAGGTAGATTAACAATTGAAAATGTCGACTAGAACCCACATTGAATGTGTGATCTTTTCAACCAGTGTCAAGAATTGCCTAAGGGTAGTAACGGACTGGTAATGTGGTTATACATAGTTAACCCGGTCAAGGTTGTTTTGTCGATTTCTTGAAATACCTTCACTTTTTTTTCTTCTTGCAGTTGGAAATAATGTCGGAATTGGAATCTCGAGCGAGTTGAATCAAAATCGTAATGGTGTTGAAATTTGTGTGGGTTAGGTATCTAAATGGCAGACTATCAATGCGAGACGACAGATAATCTTTACCTTTTAGGCAAAGATACTAGTGAACAAAAAAGGAGATTTCTAAGGCGCTTTTGTGCAGATTCTAGGAATGTTTATGTGCTGAATGCAATGCAGTCTCCCTGACTTTTTTATATAGGTTCATAGAATAGAAGTGTTCAAACAGGCCAAAAGCCGGTGCCGGTGCCGGAGCCGGAGCCGGAGCCGGAGCCGGAGCTGAAGCTGAAAAGGGACTCACTGCTCTGCTACTTCTCAATAAATCTTCCAGTATTTTTTCTCAACAAAAAAAGGAAAACCAATACTTTTCTATCATATTATTGATTCGATTTGTTTGGGGTAGCACTCCTCCGTCTGTACGTATTTTTACATTCATTCCCATCCTTCTTGGAGTCAGTGGTTCAAGTCGTTCAAGACTGTTGACTGCCTAGTTTTCTACTTTCTACTCACACAATTTGTCTTATTACACTTCTTCTTGGAGGTCATTTTCGACAGCCATTTAGCGCATTACACACCATAGAAGTGTACGGTATGCTGTGGTGTGGTGTGTAGTAACACGTGACACTCTCAGTTTATAAGTTAGTGGCAGTAACAAACGAGACCTGAAGTCTGGAGGGACACTATTTTAAGACAACTGCACAGCAACATTAACAATTTTTCCTGTCATGACCAACACATATATAATATCCTTATTTATGCCCTTTGTCACTAGTTTCATGGCCTACTACATCCAAGATCCCATATATACATAGAGTGGAGTAGGGAGTGTGGATCCAAATTAGCATAGGTATCTGTATTATGACACTCTTACGACTATCACTGTAAGGATAAATCCACTATACAGAACCCGCTCGGGGAATGGACATTCAGATACTCCATACGAAATTAAAGAAATCATGATTCATATTACTTTCAATTAAGTGAGTGAAGTTAATGGACGTGACTGAGGCTGTGCCGCTATGTCTCCTCATGAATCGATTGCAGTTGGTGACTATGCCAGTAAGGGAAGCAGAGAATGCAGCTTCTTTAAATTTTAATTCAAATCTGAGTTCGATAGGTAGTAACCTACCGACTCTGTCATCATGTAAGTAGGTACTTGCCTTAGTTAGTCTTACTCGGCGGCAGACACTAGTGCATCTAGTGGTTCTATGTGGGCTAAACTGTATATTTGTTTTTCGTTTCCCAGCCGTTACTGTTGACTGTTGCTATTATTAATGCCCATTATAGGGAGGGAATGTGGAGGAGGAGAGCTGTTGTTCTCTGGGTCGTCTCCTCGTTTGAGGAAAATGCGGGAGGCCACAACAAATATTGGGAATGAAAAAAGCATGTAGCTACCTACCTAAGTAGGAAACCTAGGTTTTACTTTCTACTTTCATTCAACCCAGAGAGTTCAGATTGGAAAGACTGTGCACACGGAGAGACTATAGATATTTGTGTCAGAACTAATTAATTCCTTCAATTTGGGTTTTGAGAGAATAAATGTGTCTGCGAGGGCCCTTGTGCATCATGGAAATAGGAAGTTTTAATACAATTATGCGAAAATGTGATACAGTATACACACTGTATTTTATCTATCTTTATCTTCTCTCTCACTCTCTCTCAAACATTTTATTCATGCGTATTTGTACATGATGGTTATGGTAAAGTGCCCTGTCTCACCCGGAATATAAATCCATGTTTCTATTTGTATTCTATCTCTATCTCGCTAGGCATACCGTCAGGGGCGGATCCAGGAATCGTATATGGAGGGGGCTAATGGCCTCCTGGAGGGGGCTTACAATGTTAGGAAGATAGGAGCAGCCATCTTGAAAAATGGCCGCTCCTATGTTCGCAATGTTAAAAAATTCGCTTCTAGGGGGGGCTAAAGCACCATAGCCCCCCCCCCCTTGGATCCGCCCTTGCATACCGTCACCGTACTCAATGGCACTCGGGCTCGACAGAGTCTCGTTGTCGTTATTCAGCCACCACCGTCTCATAGTCAGTTCCTTTTCTCGAGCGTCTGGAAACAATATTCTCGTTCTCGTTTCATCCAGGTTCTCCACTGGTACTGGTGGATGGTGTCATGGGATACCAGTACCAGATACGATAGAGAGAGAGCAAGAGACAGAGGCAGATATCGACTAGAGACTTATTGTGCTCGGATACGGAAAAGATTCTCTTATTATACATGACAGGTTACTTGTGCAGTGGAAAACTGAAGCCCTATTCATTTTCCAAAGGATGGTATGGCGTATGGTTTGGATTGGTGTGACCGGAGAGTACAGAGTGCACATGGTAATAAATCAAGTAGTAAAAGTATCACAGTTTTCCTTGCGATCCGCTCGCTCCGGCCTCAGACTATAGAGAGTCCCACTAGACTGGGACTTGGCTAGATCGAAATCATTGAGAGTATTTGATTCCCACATGAATCATTGAATCCTTCCATATCTCTATACTGTAGACTGTAGTAGTCTCTCTCTCTCTCTCTCTCTGTGTAGATTCCTATGCCTGTTTGGAGATACACAGGGACAATGACAATGCTGATCTAGAAATGATGCGTCTTTTCTCTGTCTCTGTCTCTGCTCTGCCCTGTCTTTCTCCTCGCCAAAATTAAAAACATGAACGAGCAAAATATCACAACTCTTGCTACTGTCAAAACTTTCCTTTCAGGTCCTATAGAAACTATATGTACTCGTACTGGCAATCATCCATGACTCGAATCCAAAATCAACTCATCACGCCCAATGTTTGACTGCTCCATCATGCATTTTGAGTCTCTCCCTGGGAATGTCAATCATGGGATCCAAAAGAGACAAAGAGAAAGATGGTTTCTTTACTTTTCCTATAGTTTATCCCGCAGAGTAGTAGTAGTAGTGAGCTCCCTTTATTATACGATTTCTCTGTATTGTCTTTAGTGTCCACACCAAGAAGACTGATGAATAGGACTTCTATTATTCTCTGACGGGACCTATTCTTCTCTATTATAATTCTGATTTCCGTTGGGCGTCGTGCAATTGAGTGTTTTCATTACCATTGCAATTATATATGTAATTTAAATTTAATTGGTTTTGTATCGATTATAAATGCAATTTTTAAAAGATTTGACAGTAAAATATGGAATTCAAGTTTGTCAATTATTTAAAATAAAATTAAAATTGGAACGTGGAACGTGGAAAACAAAAATGGTAAGGCATTTCTACGTGTAGTAATGGCTGGGAACTATTGCAGTGCATTTTTGACGACAAGAATAGAAATAGAATACAAATATTATTTGCTAAGAAGCAATATGTAATATTTCATGGTAAATCCCTTCCCCTCGTCCACATTCCATATCCTGTACCCAACCACGAGCCATTAAGTTGCACGATACAAAGGGAGGGTTGTGTGACTCGAGCTCGTTACTATATTACTCACGAAGATGAGTCAATGTCTGTTATTATTAGTCAAATCCGAAATTCATAAGCAGATGCTGGTAGTAATGAAGTTTTTAATTCACACAGTCTGCTTTTTGGGTTTTTGGGATTCTCCAAAGTTCCATGATACTACATAGTTACATGCCGCCGCGTACGTTCCCCCTCAAATTTATACAGTTATGATGACTGGAAATTGATAAAGTTGATGACCCTATGGAATTCTGTGCGTTCATTTAAACGTCATATAATTCAATTCAATTACGAATTTATTCCGCTATGGGTTTCTCAGTCTTTCCAAAAATTTCACCCCTATACTTTTTTAATTGTATTTTAATGGCGGGGGAGTCGCTCTCGCTATAGTTGCAGCTCTAATTTATGTCCAATGTGATTCTGATTATAATTAAATTAGAGAGCATTTTTACATGCACAAATAACCATGGAATCCTACTCAATGTCTACAACAAAATAAAATCCTCGAAAATAGAATATGAAATAAATAATCTTACAATGAGGATTGGTCTGGGGTGTCAAGGGGCGGGTTTGTATAGTTACTAAAAAAGTTTTAACGGCCACTTTAAATTGACGAGGTCTACTAAGCAGAAAATTTATACATATTTAGCTACTTATCTTTAGTTTTAGTGCATCGTAGGTTAAGATATTTAACCTGATTACATAGCATAATATTATTATTATGATTATTTCCTATTTGTATAAGTATCAAAAACAATCCCAACTTTCACTTTCAAGTTCATGGCCACATCGACCGACTCCAGTCTGTCGCCTTGTCATTAAAGAGTGAGAGGAAAATTTCTCAAATGTGAAAACACATGTAGACGTCATACAAAC
This sequence comes from Dicyrtomina minuta, assembly GCA_949802685.1. NCBI lineage: Eukaryota > Metazoa > Arthropoda > Collembola > Symphypleona > Dicyrtomidae > Dicyrtomina > Dicyrtomina minuta. The sequence goes on along the minus strand of OX461809.1, from coordinate 74,351,830 downwards.
AAAGAGACAAACAGGAGAGAGACACTGACTGAAACTACAAGATTAAGTGTCTTGATTTTGATTTTGAGAGAGGAAACAAACGAGAGAGGCAACAGAGTGTCTTCAAGAAAAGTAGGAAATCCTTAAAATACAGTCATGGAATCCTGAGCGTAAACAATAACCATAAGGAAATATTGACGTTGTGGAAAGTTTTGGGAAAACAAGATTAGGAGATGTGACAGTGATGTTCATAAATGCTTAAAACTTCTGAAGGCAGCCGACAGCTCACAATAAACAGACGGGATTCCTTTTTACAAACATCATATCTAAGTTCTAAGGACATCCTAATTTGAGATATGTTTGTAGGAATGTGACGTCGGTTTGGGTTGTCGTTGTCAAGTCGAGAACGAATCCTGAGAGAAAATAAAAGATTCAGTCTCCGCTACATAATTTCCCTAGCTATGACAAAGTTACAGTGAAACATCATTAAAAACAGGGAATTGCATATTTTTATTTGTAGTTAAAGACAAGCAAAAGGAACTTCCCCATTAGCAAAATGCGGTTGACGCGATGGGATGCATACAAATAAATTATTTATTTTAGGTGTAATATGAAGTGCATTTTGCTTGAATATTATAAGCAATGTCACTGCCCATACGGCAGGTAAATTAGGTTCATTGCGCATCTTTTGGTACCTGGTAGTTATACGGAACTTAAGCCGATTACATTTTTATTTTTGGCAAATTGAAAATTTAAAAAATTTCACCTTCAAGGATGAATCTTTTTTACATTTTAATCAAAGATGGCAACTCACGATGAGATTCGAATCGAAAATCTGTATTTTAAATTGGCTACACTAGTTAACTGCTTTCATCTTACTTTTTTAGCAATGCTCCAGAAAAAAAGTTTTATAGTTTTCTAGATTTACATTGTATGACAAAAAGGTAACAATAAAATGTAACATTTTCTGTCTCTCTCTCTGTGACATCCAGAATTGGCTAGAGAGAAGGAGTTTGAAAGGAAAGGGAAAAGAAAGTCAAGTACAGATATGACTTGTCGACTATATAATTACGTATCTACAGAACCTACCTACATACCAATTTCGTGACATGGCTAAGGACAAGGACTGCATTTGCCTACATCTCTTACACTTACAACCTATTACACAGCTAGGGCTCAACAAAAATAAATCGTGGAAATATCCATAAGCCTTACTTACTCTCTCGCTACTAACGATAAGTTCTTGTGTTTCTTATTTCAGAGTTTGGAATTCAGGTTACACAAGACTGATAATACGTATTAGGGATTCTTATTTTTACTTCTCACTCGTGTCTATATAGCTATAGGCTTCCAGCTCCTGACTTCTGAGAAGGGAGTAAAAGTCTTATAAGACTTTCTCTTAGCTCTCTCTCTCATAGACACTACCTCGGGCGAGCAAAATGATGGATTTGCCACTAATAATTGAGCACCTCAACAAAGCCTTGTTTGTCTGCAGTTGTTCCCTCCCAGGAGTCTAGGAATGTCTCAAGTATTGGAGAAAGTCGAGAAAGTCGAGAAAGTATAGAGAGAGACGCAGCTCTGAACCTGAACACGGAAACTGTTTTGTGTACTTCGTACGTGTACAATGTTGACTACGGAGTCACGGAAGACGAGAAAGGGAACTTTTCCATATGAGCGATAGAGATGTAGGGAAGAAAAGAAAGGAGAGAGTACCCACTACGTATAAAATAGTGTCAGTCCTATTCAGTGTTTTAGTTTATTCCTGGCTATACTGATAGATTTCCCTTCAATCCCAATTCCAATGGAATAGCATAGCATTACATGTCATGGCATGGCTCAGCATACGAAAGATATAGTAGCCCGGGAGCTTGCATAGGTTTAATTCATTCTGTAGGACGGGGACGAGGACGAGCAATAACATCGACAGACTGTAATTGAATGAGACCCAAGGAAGATCATCTCTGAATGTTCTGAATGCAGGAAGGGAAACGAATTCCGATTCCGAATGGAGGACACAAAAGACAGCGAGCAAACTACCTCTCCTCACTCTGTATAAATATGTCTCTCCCTCTTACAGTCTTATCATCCACAATCCACACAGACACACACATCACACATCTATCTCGTCCGTATAAAAGTATAAACGTCGCAAAATAGGGAGGCCTGCTGCTTGGATATTGAAGAGATTCGGCGGGTCGGAAATAGGGATATAGTTAACTTGAGCTGGGTGGGGGGAGAAGGAGGGGGGGGGGGAGGACTGGCTCAATCCCATGTTCATGTTCATCGACATCGACTACATACATTGGTATCCCATTCTTTACTCCCATGTTTCGAACAAAGACACTGATACGTGAAATAAATGGTAGACTATGGTTTCGATGTCTACGGGGTGTAAAAAAGAAGTTGGAAGCTCAATAAACTGAAGCTCACATCTCTCTCACTCTCTCTCTCTATGTACTTACATAAAATAAAGTTATGTCTTTGGCAAAAGATTTTGAAATCGTTTGAATAAGCGGCCAGAATTCAATTCAATTTTATATGACCTCCATATAATAAAGTTTACCTGGCTTTTAAAGAGGGCACAATCAGAAACTATCTCTCAAGAGCTCACTCCTCTATATAGGATTCACCATGTGGTTTTTATTTTTTATTTCCTGTATTTACTATATGTACAGAATTATGTACTAGGTACTGATACACCATAACTTTTATAGTGTCCGGGGATGTCTATGAATGTAGACTCTCCTATCATAAAATAAAGCTATGCGCCCCGCAATTTTCCCTTCATTTACACCTTCCACATTCGTAAAAATGAAATTAACCAAATTTACTTATCGTCACGTCTCATCCATTATTCGTGGCCCATCAATAGGCAGACCGCGGTCGGCGTCGGCGGTGTACATTCCCATGCATGGTCATCGTAAAAATATCCGCAATCAAGTTTTTTTTTTACACCGGAACATATTTTACTGACTTGGGAACTTTCAAATTTTACATGCGCGTTTTTCTTGATGAGAAATATGCTACAATTTCCTACAATTTTCTTACAAAACTATTGGAATAGGAAAGGACTAATCAGTATGCAAGAATTTTGAAGACATGGTGATTTTTAACGATTTCCCTTTCCTTCTGTTGTACTGTTTTACACGCTTTTCTTCTCAAGGTTGTGGCTCTGGAACTGGAGGGGAGGCAATCAGTCTAATCGTTGCTGATTTTGTATGTGGAAATGTCAGAAGGTTTTTGGTTGGTGTAATTAATGTATACCTACAGCTGCTGGAGTTAATTGCCGAGTTTCAAAAAACTTCCGGTTATCAACTACAGTTTAGGCAGTGTTCATCATAATATCCAGATCTGAGCCATGCAATTACACATATGATTTCTTATTTTCTGGTCTCTGGCCTCGTCTCCCGTGGAGATGAGCTCTTATCAGAATTCCGAAAATGAAACATTGCGGTTTTCCTTTCGTGTTTTCTTCAGCTTTTGTCAGGAGTCATAGAGACAGACAACTCAGTGTGAGGAAACCTCCTGTGTACTGATTCATTGCTCAAGAAATTTTACTAATTCTCCAAGTATTTGTCAACTTTACTGCCACGCACGCAAGGGTTGACTGGAGCTAAAGTCCTCAAGTCCTGTAGTTGAGTGGAAACAGTAAAAAAAATAAGAAGAAAACTATTTGTGATTAAGGTAAGAAAAAAAACTATCCAACCACCGGAAACTACCATCGTCCAAGACGGATACCAAGACCAACTCCGAACCGTTTATTTGTATGATGAAGCACGCGACCGTAACCTTTGGAGGGCGAGCGCTTGGAGCCGAATTCTATGTAAGATTTATTGTCTACGAGAAGAAGAAGTCCAAGTTATTCCAAAGAAACTTTGACTTTCGACTTTGACTTGGATTTGGAATTGGACTTTTGGATTCGGAGGCGCTCCCCTTGACTCCTTGACTACATATGGATATGGTGAGAGGGATGAAATAGGCCCAATAGATTTTAAGATGACAGCCCTCATAAGCTTCAAGTATGTGTTTTATTGGTTTGGTTCGTATGATAACCACATGGGAGGCAGTCGCACTTCACTTCAAATTATAACACCCAACCCAAGGTACACTCCAGATTGTATTTGAGTCTAACGCAAGTTTGATAGGGAAAGTATGTGTACAGACCTATTGATGTCCCCGGACCATATACAAAAGAATGAATATATCATATGTGAAGAACCAAAATTACCCATATTCATTTTTACCTAAAAACAATATCAACTATCTACAAAAAATATTCAAACATGTCTTGAGAGCATTGAAATAACGCAGTTTGCACTTTTCAAAAATATGTAAATACAACATTTTGCACCTTTTCGAAAACATGGAAATAGAACATTTTGCACCTTTTCGAAAACATGGAAATAGAACATTTTGCACATTTTCGAAAACATGGAATTAGAACATTTTGCACCTTTTCAAAAACATGTAAATAGGACATTTTACGTTTTCTAAAAACTCCTACTTACCATTTGACGCATGTTTCTCATTTTTGTTTGTATTACATAGCTGATTTTGATTGTAGCTTAAATTGGATATGGGTCATTTTGGTTCTTCACAGACGATATTGTGAATTATTCCATATACATACACACTACTACTCCTAAAGACTACAATCTCCAATCTATACAGTGAAAGTTTTCTCTGAAGCTGGTCTATATGGGTTCTGGTCCTAGTCTTGGTCCTGGTCCTGGTCCGGGTCTGGGTCCGGGTACTGGTACTGGTACTGGTACTGGTACTGGTACTGGTACTCGTGAAATCCTTGAACGCCGTTGATGCATTAACGGACCCAAAACCCAGAAAGTCAGGTACATCCTCCTGACGTCCGACGTCCTACATTACATTGCTACTCAAACTAAAATACGAACTGATCAGAAGGCAGTGTTGACTTTATACAGTCTAAATTGAGCTTGACAGTATCCGACCGCCTGTAGATCCTCTGTGAACATCCATAAATATATTTTCCTTACGAGATATTATGTACATGGTTATACAATTTATACACTTTTTTTTTGTTGCAGAGTCTCCGAGCTCCTGCGCATATTCCTCCCTGAGTCTTTCAATAAAAAAAAAACAGATACTTTTAACATTCTTCCCTCTTATCAATTTCAAAGCTCAACCTACGTAGCCCAGTAGGTACACGACGCATGGAATTTTCAAGTCAATATTTAAGTCTTGTGGATCTATATATGAAACTCGTTATCTAGCTTTTGGTTCTGGGTCTCTGGGTTCTGCTGCTGCTGCTGGTGTCTGGAGTCGACAAGTCTTTTGATTTGTTTTTCATCCTTTTTGTCCCTTAATCAATACATGGAGTATGTATCCGACTCAGATTTGAAAAGTTTGTCTCTAATAATTATATTTCCGAGGGTCGATTGGCTACAAACTAGCACAATCACAACTTTTCAACGAAATAGCAACAGCGACATTAACATGGCTATATGTAATAAAGTTTTCTCCGAAATATACTTCTCCTCTCTCTCTCTTTAAAAAATGTATGAAAAACATTAGCTGATCGTGAGTGAAGAAGCTATGCGGAGCTATGGGTCAGGATCTAGATCATGATCTGTGACATTATTGTGGAAATGTAAAGGATGCACCTACCTACCTACCTAAAAACTAACTAGTAAGTATGTTACACGTCTAAGAACTAGACCTAAGGAGAGTGAAATAACGATAATAACGATGCAGACTACAAAAAATAGATTCTATTCCGTAGGACGTGTTCATATACTTTGACACTGAGACGGATAATTGTGAAGAGCGAGAAAGAAAAGGAGGGATGACGTACTTGTACAGATGTCTTCTAGGTGTGATTGGAGATCCTTCACTGATTCGTTCAAACTGATATGCAGCTGAGTTGCCGTTGACTTTGTCTATTCGTTTCCTTGGAGGATCCACTGAAGCGGAAGAAGGTGACGAGGAGGTCGTGTTCGATGTGGACGAGGTCGACTCTCGCCGTCCCAATGTGATACATTCATTCTCATCTTCCCGGGCAGGTTTTCTCCTCTTACGGTCCAAGAGGAGAAAGTAAATAACCTTTTCTGTATTGTGGCTGCAAATCATCCCCAAAACAAAAATGTAATACACAAAATATCCAAAGGCACAGGCACATATTAGATACATAGACATACAAAATAAAGACCTCATAAAACCTTCATAATATACGCATATAGTTCTCCATACAAAATCCGCACACACACAGACACACACACACTCAAAACCCATCTGGCTCAGAGTAATGCATACATTATGGATGGAAATGGATGAGAAAGAGATAGAGAAAGCGAGAGAAGGAAGGAGTGGAGAAAGTTTAGGTTTCACTCCGCTATCCTTACTCACACTGACTCTCAGCTTAGTTGCTGCTGTAGCTGTAGAGATGCTATAGGAGAATCTACAGTTACAGAAGATCGAGAGAGAGAGCGAGGGAAACATGCATGAGTTGAATTCCAGAACACTATCTATTAATACCACTTGAGAGACCAAGGATGAGAAAGTTAACAAAGTCAGCTTTCAGTGCTCACATTTTGCAATGTCATTATAACATGTTGGAGTTGGAGTCCATGCAGAGGATCACGTTCCTTTCCACATTCAAGAATATTCACGCTCTCAATGTCTTGAGCAACTCATGCTAAAAGAAAGCATGGTCATATCTGTCTGTACTCAGACTTTAGATTGAATGTACCTAGTACGTAGAATGTAGAATGGAGTCTGCAATCGTCAGACCTCTCGACTCGACTGCACTTAACTGTATCACTCCTCTCTTTCGAAATTGATACGGACCGAGGTGTTCGTTTCGTTCCTCTCTCTCTCTCTCTCACTCTACACGTATGTTTAATATGTAGCTGGAACGGACTCTCATGAGGATTTTTATTTTCCCATCGCTATGTAACCCATTTATTACTTTTGTCTTCAAATCATATTCTCCTGCTCCTTTGCTTCCTCAACCTTATTGAATTTACAACGAATTTAAATTGAATGAATTCCTATTCTTAGTTTCTATTACTATGTAACCCTGTAATTCATGCAAGAATTCCTTTGAAATGGAGAGAGAAAAAAAACTTGGATGAGTATGAAACTAGATCAATGTTCAAATTCAGCTGACAGATTTTTTATCTCAAATCCTCAAAAGACATAAGCCTCACACTTTGCTCTAGAATTCCCTATAGGTCTCACCCTGCCTATGACTATCTATAGCTGTAACATATACAGCTCACCTCTTACGTGTTTTTTAGTACATATGTATAGCATACACTGATATTGCCTTGTACATAAGTACCGAAGCTCTGAGGCCTCTTCCATTTCTCTCTACTCCATAAAATTCTCTGCTCACTGTACCTGAGTCCTACTAATCGTATCTGTGACTGTGCCACTTGGTTGCGAGCGTGAAAATAGACTTGAGTAACGGCGTACATGATTACCTCAACACAATGAGAGTTGCATTCTGCTCAGTTGTCTAGTTCAAAATTTAACACTAGTCCAAAAAACCAGAACTCACAACGTTTCTCCTTTAAAACAAAAAGAAAACCCTAAAGCGGAACTATAGATTAAAAAACTGACAATGAGAAAGGATAGCGGCTAACTTATGAGATGAAGATACATATCGTTTGTGAAGAACCAAAATGACCCAAATCCATTTTAGGTAAAAACAATATCAACTATCTACAAAAATATTCAAACATGTCTTGAATGCATTTAAATAAAATATTTTGCTTTTTTCAAAAACATGTAAATAGAACATTTTACACTTTTTAAAAACATGTAAATAGAACATTTTACACTTTTTAAAAACATGTAAATAGAACATTTTACACTTTTCAAAAATATGTAAATAGAACATTTTACACTTTCTAAAACATGTAAATAGAAAATTTTACACTTTTCAAAAACATGTAAATAGAACATTTTACACTTTTCAAAAACCCCTAATTAACATTTTACTCATGTTTCTTTTTTTGTTTTTATGGCATAGCTCATTTTGATTCTAGCTTAAATTGGATATGGGTCATTTTGGTTCTTCACAGACGATATAGGAAAAAGTGATAGCTAAATAGAATAATTTCAGGGAAGAGAATGATGGTGATGATAATAATAATAGTAATATGCATGGTGAAGGATGGACAGGGGAAGTGAAAGAGTTTAGAGATAAATTACCATACCATTCAAATTCACAGTGTAATTGTGAAGAGTGAAAATTGAAAAAAAAGAAGAAGAAGAAGAAGAAACTGTGTAGAAATTGAAAAGGATTATATATATATGTGTAATTGTAATTAGATATAATATGTACATGAGCATATTATAGCTATGCTGGAGTTGGAGGTCTATACATGCCAAAGTCTGTCTCTAGTCTCTCTGACAATGAGAAAAAGTTTTGACTGTTAAATACTATATGGAATTACTCAAGAAAAAAAAGAAGAAGATGAGGCCTCACTTGATGGCAAAAATGTATAGGTAGGAGAACAGTCACACAGTAGTAGAAGCAGTAGAAAAGTGCGGATGCAAAAATGAAAATATATATGTAGAAGGAAGGGAAATTGTATGATAATGGAGGGAAGAGAAATGCAGAAATTATTTTTTTGGTAGAATCGTCGAAAATGTCCATTTGAGAGGAGGCGACTCAAAACTTACTTGGGACTCAAAAGTTCTAGGATTAGTTTGTCTCGGTCTTTGAAGCAGCCCAGACTGGAGATTGCTTGGAGAACGTCAGCGTCGACTGCATCTGCTGTGGGAATAACATGAGTCTGTACCACGTCCATCATTGGTAACTCCAGCTCTAGTTCTCCTTTCCCTCCTGCAGTCACCCACGAATGCCGATTAATTTCAGCCAACTGCAACCAAAGAAACAAACAAATAAATGACCAAATAAATAAAATTATCAAATTAAATCATAGCGAATTCTAAAATTAGAGTCTGGAGTACATATTTATTTTGGAGCATTTATATTATTTTTTTTCCTTTCTTCAGATACATAGCTATAAATAAAGAGTCTATAGAGATTACTGAAGATCCACGTAAACTTTAAAGTTTTTTGATGGAAAAAGATTTGTTTTTATTAACAATTTTGCACATTGTTTTAGGACATTACCTACATATAAAAGTAGAACAAACTCTCACTGCCTGTGTACCAAAATAATATCGCCAGTGAAGATTCAAAATGTCCTATTTCCATTTTTAACTAAAATCAAATTACACTGTCTACAAATACAAATATTTTGATCCTAAAAACATATCAAAATATAAGTTTCCCTTTTCAAAAACATATGAACACAGAAATTTGCAATTTTCAAAAACATGTAAATGGAACATTTCATACTTTTCAAAAACATGTAAATAAAACATTTTTCAATTTTCAAAAACGTGTAAATGGAGCATTTCATACTTTTCAAAAACGTGTAAATAATACATTTTGCAATTTTCAAAAACGTGTAAATAATACATTTTGCAATTTTCAAAAACGTGTAAATAAAACATTCTGGGCTTTGAAAAAACTTTTAATTAATATTTTACTTATCCATCTCATTTAGTATTTTTTTGAGAAAGCTCATTTTAATTCTAGCTTAAATTGGATATACATAGGTCATTTTGACTCTTAACTCACGATATGAGCATTCTTAGCATCACTGTTTAATATAAGTTTGTGCACAGTTATACAACTTAAGTTTCAATAATAAACAAATGCACAAAATAATGCGTTGGAATTCTTCTAGTTAAATAAGAGCGAAGAATTTCTTGAGCTAGAAAATGACCTACAGACCCAATATATACTTAAAAAAGTAAGAATGCCAGTGCCCAACCAGTACCTACACTGTGAAATACTGGGAGAACGCATTGTTTATTACCGAGTTTATTAAGATTTGGAAACGATTTCGGAAGATGAGAGAAGGATTGTCATATTGTTTGGTTGGGTGGGTTTTTGGATCGTCTTGGATTTATGTAACAAATGGGTAATAATAATACTATAGGATGGTTTGGGTTCGACTCGGCATATTCAAATTTGCTTCATCTATCGTATGGATCTTTTTACTTTCCCCCTCTCTTATCCCCGTTCGTATTTTGTCACTTTAGATAGTGGCTCCTGTCTCTCTCTCTCTCTCTATGTCGTCTGGGCATGTGGGGAAAATTATGGCCGGTACTTAGTCGTAAGTACGTTGGTTACTTGGTCCGTAGATAAATTCCAGAAAATTATCAAGAAAACTTGAGCCATGCATACTTATTGAGCTCTGGGCCCTCCGAGCACGCTCCTTCCAAGTAATAGCCATGAAAAAGTGTCGTTAAATTTAATGATCTTGTGAATGTATGGGGAATGTAGGAGGAATCAAACTCATTTGAATTTCAAACTTAATTCTCATTCTTGTTCGCATCTTATCGGACGAGTCCATCAAGTGAAAGTCCCGCGTACCGCAGGACGAGAAAGAGAAAGGGAAAGGAGGAAACCCATGAATTTTTTCTTGTGTGTCTGTCTATGTGTGTGTGTGTGAAACACAAAAAAGTTCAAATGCTAATGTTGTATTTTTACCCTGCCTATACATCTGCTAGTCACATATATATTAGAATTAGAGGTAAAAATTATATTCCAAGACAAATCCAGACGTGGAACTCTGACTCTGGAAACTCGTCATGCTGATACTATCTACAGAAGCGAAAGTACCAGGAAAGGAAATAAATACTGTTCCTCGAAGAAAACCAGAAAGAAAGAAATAAAGAAAGAAAGAAAGAAGCAGCACTTTGTATCCTGCGTAGATTTTGGAAGAAAGTGAAAGCTTCAAGTGAAATGTAAAACCTTTATTTCCCTCTGCTCTCATTTCACAATTCGATTCATCTTTCTTCTCACAGGGATTGGAGACGACCCTTGTGGGTATATATTTTAAATAGCTCTTGACAACAACAGCATAGGGAGCAAAGAGCCATAACAACGACACACATCCAAGGAAAACAAGTCCCTCTCGTCCCAGGACCAGGACCAGAAGTAGGTACATCAGCCCACCGCCTACTAGTTGCGTACTCCTACATGTCAAGATGAACTTGGGATATGGATGAGATATGGTTCGTTATAATATTATTATGGGTAAGATTATCTGCAATCGAAGGGAAATCAAGTGAGAGGGATGTAGCACCACACTCCATAGTCCATAGTCCATTCTGCATTTACGAACAATAAGATTCCCCTTCATTTACAAATGGAAGGGACATAACTGCCAAAAATATTTGTTTTCATGATAATATACCTAGCGTAGACACTGTGGTATACTCACTGATATAGGTACTTTGCCTTTTTGCTACTCCCGTGTATTCCTACTCCATTCTCCATAACTCGTCGCCCTATAAATTCCCTATATTGATATACCGCCCCTGTCTATAGGCCATCTCTGCATTTTTCATAATAATACTCTCACATTACGCTGTAGGGAACGTATATAACATACACCCCATACACATCATTACTGTATATAGACAGACTTTTCTTCTTGGAGATAGAAAATGGGAGAAAAGAGGGGATTGCATAATGAGGAGAGATGGTTGAACAGACAGACATAGCAGAGTGCTGCATCTCTCTCTCTCTGTCTCTGTCTACTGTCTAGTGACTAAACAGTAGCAGTCGCAGTGAGAGTAGCAGAGGAGTATTAGCAGTACTGCCCTATACACCCGGACCCGGACCCGGACCCGGAGCGGAGAAGAATATATATGTCTGTGCGTCTATATGATATCATCTCTTTAATATCTTCATGGCTCAAACCTCGGGTTATGAAGTCTGTTTCTGGTTCTACTAGACTCGTTCTTTTAGTTTCTATATTCTCTCTCATATCATATCCACCAGTATATGGTGTAATCAAGCAAATCGATTTTTGTACAAGAAATAATGTCCCTCTCTTTTACGCCTTCATTTACTGCTCCTCTACTTCATTGATTCTATGGGCTAGGGCTAGACCACCAGTGCCAGGGCCAGGCCGTCGAGAGTGAGAGCTATACTACACAGCTCTATAAGGTAGAGTCATAGGACCCGGACACACAATGAACCCTCCACACTGTTTTCAGACATCATCAAAACAAATGATTTCAGGGGGAAAATTCCCAACCACAATACACTTTTACTTCTATTCCAAAGTCGACTCGTACTATCTAATACCTCCAGCCTTCCAGCTCCAGCCTCGATCCATTCCTTAGTTCGCATTCCGTATTCACCCTAAGGAAGGTTAGATGGTAGAATTACACTAAAAACTTGTCATTTCCATTCCCAGAGTTCAGCTCATCACTCTCATTTTGATTTGACTCATCCACATAAACAAGTACTCAAAAGGTAGATTTCTAATTATATGTAATGTAGAGTCGTAGTCGTAGTTGGGCTCCTCATCATCATCCTCAGACTATTTTTACTTTTTTTTATCCTTTCACTCAAGCATTAGTCTTATATGCGTATAGAAGACGTGCACTAAAATTAAAAGGAAAACTAATGTGAATCTCTAAACTGTATGTACAGACATACATGCACACAAAGCTCGAGGATAAATAAAGAACATTTTCTTTTATGCAATAAAATACTATGTATATACACACTCACTACATAACTACTACATAATATAGTTCGTGTTCAAAGACTGACAAAGCTGGTACTGGTTCCTATGTACATGTAGTGCAGTACAGTGACAAAAAGTGTTATGCTTCTAGGCAGGCTATCCATCTAATAATATTCCAAAACTAAGAGTTTTGGAGGAGGAAAAAAACTGAGTAAAAAGGGAGGAGAAAGTTATGTGATGACTTGAGTACTACTCCTGCTACTACACCTACTCCTACTACTACAATGTACTGGGGCTGGAGGAAAATAACGAAGGGAATATGGGAATGGGAGTGATAGCATATGAAAATGTAGTTGACTTATTCTCCTCATCCGGTCTCCTGCTTCTTGTCCTCGTCCTGGTCGTTAGGTGTGCATACGACGGAAGAAATAATCCAGCATTTGTATGGTATAGGTGTAGTCCTTTGAACTTGAATTTTTTAATAAAATTATTTGTGAATGAAGAGACGACGGAAGACGACGAGGACTGGAATGGTATGGTGGCTTGAGAGAGCTGGAGTGGGGACGGGTAGAAAAGGAGTAAAATTGACGGAGAAGGACAGGAAAAGTGATGCCTTGTTCAATTCAAAGACATTTTTTTCCTTATTCAATTACTCCGAGCATTTCAATGTGTTTCCCATCACTTTTCCCTCCTAATGTCATTACAAATAACTCCGGCGCTGGTATACCGGTACCGGTACTGGTACTGGTACTGGTAATGGTACTGATGCTATGGTCCCGGTCCCGGTCGAAGGCAAGACTTCCGTGTTATGTATTCTGTCACACACTATTTCACAGACCATCCTATGCCCATATCATATATCCTCGAGAAACTAAATATAGCAGATTTCAAAGAAAGAAGGAAAATTTTAGGTTTAGCTTTTAATTCAGTCCTCATTATTTTTAGCCGTCCTACATATTCATTATGTCATCTAATGTGCATATGTACTGCCCACATTATCCCGTCTACGTCTCCTCATCCTCAGACTCTGTCGCTGGCGCTTTCGCGCTGTCTTTGTTGTCTCGGATCTTGGCTCTTGGGAAGAGTGTCAGAGCGAAGTGGAGGCTGCACTCACTTTCAAACTCTGACTGCAGACAGTGTCACAGAGACACCAACACCAAATCTCATAAAAGGATGGAGATTTCTTTCCTTTCTTTTTCTTTCAATTTCCATTCCGTGTATGTCTCTATGCAAATGGATGTCTGTAAATTTATAAAAACGAGAACGTCGTCGTCCTCATTGACATTTTCCTATATTACCCATGATTTCCCCATACATTATGCACATAATGTAATACTCCAGCCAGATATATAAAACCCACTATTTTTTCCTCAATGCATGCCACTGTATGAAAACGAAAACGACAAAAACAATGACGTACGAGAACGTCTTAGTATGTCATCGGCCATGATTTTCATGAATCAATTTACTAATGGACTGCTCCAACCGATCCACATTGCACTAAAAACTTAAAAGTGCCTATCTATCTACCTACATGTGAAAGTACGAGCCTATACCTAATAAACTGGATTATAAATGTGTGACATGATAAAATTTATCGTTTTAAAGAATCGACCCCTCCTATATTTATTTTAGCATGAGTCCATATACGCCCACATGAAACATCACTGCCTGTCAGTTTCTGGTTCTCCGTCTAAAATTATTTCCTGACTTGTAATATGTACGGACACACGTGAATAATACGAAGCCAACTTTCTACTTTGCAAACCACGTAGTTTAGATATTACATAACCGAGATTACTATGTTTATAAATATATGTGCAATATATCGTTGAATTTTTTTCCAATCACATGTTTGGCTTTGGACCCGGAATTTTTGAATGATTGCCCAAAGTAAAGTAGAGTGGAGACAAGATGCATCTTATCAGATACGCTTAGTTTACTCCGATCCCGACATATTTTCTCTGTTTGCTTCTAAATGATGTTTAGTGGTTTAGCAGCGGCAGTAATAAGTACAAAATCCCATTTTCATTCTCCTTGAATGGTACAGTGTAGAAACATTTCAAGGTTTGACAGGCACACTTTTGGTGGGAATTTTATTCAAACACTATTGTTAGTTAGAATGGAGAGAGAGAGAGAGAGAGAGGCGTGCGGTATGAAAACAAAATATAAGCGATAATAAATACAAATACAATCCGGCGCTGCAGACTGCAGACTGTAAACAAAGAAAGAAACTTGTTTGTGCATTTTGACAGGAAAGTTGTCACCACAGGACAGGATACTCAAAACTACATAAATATACCAGCGAGGGGAGTACATACGCAGAGTACAAGGAACTAACTATAGTAACTAATGCAAACCAACCCCATTCCAACTCAACCATGTCGTCAATCTTCAAACTCGTCGCAATCATAATAATGAGAGAGCGAGAGAAACCCGGGAGGAAATACTGTTGTGTAGTGAGTCTTTAATAGAATCTGCAGGGCTGGAGAATGAAGAATGTATTTAGGCGAGACTTACTCGACTGAGGGGGAAAGTGGTAGTAGTAGTAGTGGTGGCGGTGGCGGTGGTGAAATTGACGCAAAAGTTTTTTCCTCGTCAAGAATTCGAGTCACAAACAATGAGGTTAAGGAAGCCTATTGGGTGCGATGGAAAAACAAGTAGACACTTGAATTCAAGAAAATAATGAATAACGAGGAGAGCCATTACGACGTCATTCCCTCGCATATTGACACTTGAACATTTTTCTTGAATCTCTAAATGTAACCCCATTAGGAGAAGGAAGTAAAAGATCCATTCATGCTCTAGACTAATGCTTCCAGCTTCTCTGCCCTACTACATCCACAAAATCTACTAAATGCTTCCACACAGGACCACTACTCAGAGTAAAAATTTCTCGTCTGAGGAAGTCTTAGGAGAGAGACCGAGCGAGAGAGGACGAGAGAAAGAGCGATGGACTGGATAGAGGCCAACAGTCAGTAAACGTCAATGTCTTTGTGAACAAGTTCATACGACTTGTGAGAGAGAGAGAGAGACCGGAGGAAGACAGAGAAAGCGAAGAAGCGACCGAGTGGATTGAGAAATCCCAAAACTACAGCGCCGAAGACTCTGGAGAGTTCATCTTACATACGTAACAGGAAATACCCTCATACTTAAAAGAGGACAAAATTGCGCCATACTGGATGGTCATGGGAATCTTGCCAAGTTCTTTAAAATCTATATGATGCGTCGATTTTCTCTCTCTCTCTCTCTGCAACTTGTACAAGAGACGAGAACTAGAATCGCCTCATGCTGCTTCTACTTTCACCACAAAGAAGACTCTGTCCCTTTCTTCTTTATGTTATTCCAAAAACTCAAATAAAAATGAACGGCCTCTGTTCACATGTAAGAATTGGTCCATATCCCATTTCCATGACTCCATGTGCGGGGCTACCCAGCCATACCGCTCTCTGCCCTCTTGTCCATCCGTCTCTTACACACTTAATGTTGATGCATACAAGTCTTCCTCCTTACTCTCTCTCTCTGTATTTCCACTGTTTGATCCGTATGAATTATGTTTACTTGTCTCAAGTCTCACTTTCTACCTCCTTCAAATTCTTCAAAGAGCTGTATAATATTCGCTACAAATGCTACACATCGACACACACTGCTCTTGACACATCCCACATATGGATTCTATCATCGTCAGTAGCACACTCATCCAAATTTTATCGTATTTTTTCCCGAATATATTATATGCTTTTCAAATATTTTACACGGCTATAATTTGAAGTCTACATTGAATTTGGTACTTATTTTAAATTCGCACAAGTTGTGTACCTCCACCATAGAAGGCCAAAACTAGAGTCTATCAATACAATTTGGGAGGAGATAAACTTGAGAATAGAATGCACGCTTTACATCTTATGTACTTTACAAAAATACATGCCACATTTATTTACAAGTGTATGTTCAAAGTAATTTCTACTCCGCCTAATTTATAGAGATGTTCTTAACAGCCTGGAAGCATTTTAGGACATCATTGGACAGGACACTAGACTGGACTGACAGGAGTAATCTAATTTACGTTGTAATTCCACAATTACATTACAATATCAATTAGTTTCAACCCACTCTGGTTGTTGTCTTATTTGGTTTTTCATGTTTGTTAACTGTTCTGTAAAGAAATTTTGGTTAATTCACCTATTTCTTAAAAATTGTGGAAGTCTTTCCATTGTGAGCATACCCAGAATATCTACAGTACCAACAATAAGATAGAATTCAGTTCCATTTAAGTTGACGAACTGGGAGTCTACATTTCTTACTCAAATTATGCTTCTGCATTTACTTTAGTGAACACAACCGCGAATGTACAAATATCAAATGCAGCTGTCTTTAGTCTTGAGTGCAAAACCCTCGAAGCTGAAGTCTTGCTCAGTCAGATTATATACTGAGCATGCCCAAACCCAAACGTACAGACCTACAGACGACTTGACTGGAGCTATAGAAAATAGAAAGGAGCTTGGCCAAAACCACCACCAAAAACCCTAAGAATACATTCTAAAGGTTGATGTGTAGGGATAATGGATATCGAGTAGTCCAGTAGAGTAGAGTACCTACCCACATATTATGTATTTTCTGATAAGTAAAAAAGAATTTTGCTGAATTGAATTCAGGCTTCAGACTAAAAAAGAAAAATAAATAAATAGAAAAATGCTAAATTCCATAGAGAGGGGAAAAAATAGGTTGGGAAAGTGAGTTGACTAGGACATTATGTGTATATATATATATATAGCCTTGGCTCCATAATTGTTATGCAGACTACGAAGGAATATCAATACAGATGCTATAATTGGATATGTGATTCAACTAGAAATCTTTCTTACCGTGAGTCGTTTTTCAGGGCCAACTTCAATCATTCCTCTGAGCAAATTTTGGCAGTCGGGCGGCACAAAATGTGGAATATGGAAAACGCCACGCTTAACCTTTTCCAGGAGTTGTCTGAGATTGTCATCATCGAACGGGAGTGCACCCACCAGTAAAGCATATAAAATCACACCACAAGACCAAACATCCGCTTTCTTACCGTCGTATTTTTCTCCCTGTTCAAAACATACGGAAATTACATTAAAATATACAATGAAATCCATCATAAGATTATTTGTCAAATATATGTAGTTCTCATATATTATTTATTCTTGTGGGAAATTCTATGGGGGAGCCAGAGCGCGCAGATATGTGCATAACATTTTATATATAAAATCACACATATTGACAAACCACCCACATTGCATGTTATGTTATGCAATTATTATTTTGTAAGCAATTTCTATGTATGTAAATACTTCAATTTGAATTAATTTACCGGAAATCATAAGCAACATGCATATTATACAATATAGATATTGATTTGAAAACCTCCGCGGAACATATGTATTGCATATTTTTAAAATCCAATAAATTTCCCAGTTCAACAAAATTTCAAGAGGCGCTTCGAATACTAATAAATATCGATTCCAATTAAATTTTGTAATACGAAAAAAAGGAACACTGCTGCATACTTTGCGGGGAAGGAATCAACAATTTTTTTTCAAAAAGAAAAAGCAAAAAAAAAATAAAGAAAAGAAAGGAAGGAAGAGAAGAAAGCAAGGAATTAGAAAGGTATAATGAAAAATACCACATAGTTTTCATTCTGCCTTTCTTTCTAATTTCCACAAAGAAAAAAAAATTGTGAAATCCACATTTCCCTTTCTCCTGCGCGCGTCTCCACTCCCCACACATTGGAATATTCTTGAGATACACGGAGTGGAGCGAGAGATGAATGAAGAAATGGTGATGGAAAGTATTTGGCTCGAGAGAGGAAAGAAAGAATAAGATAAAAGTAGTGTCTAAAGGGTTAGCCACCCACTCTTCTTGTTATGACTATTAGAGACTTTCCCATCTCACCCGTCTGTTGTTTCACAAATGTACACGCACATTCAGATCTAATCTATCCACACACACAGGATGGAACAATATAGGCTCCACACAACTCACTACTCGACTCCGACTCTCCAAAAAAATCTTTCATTTCTTCATGGAGAAAGCCTAAGAGAGCCTCAAGCTAAAATCATCATGTCTGACTGGAACTGGAGTGCTGGAGACTGGAGACTGTAGTTGTGTAGTGAGTAGGGATGAGAGGAGGGGGAGTCTAAAGAACATCCAAGAGGATAAGGATAAGACAGAACATAGTAGTAGTAGTAGTGTAAAAGGTCTGCTACGGCAGGATGGACTAAGCTTCATTTCATTTTCTTCACTATTCCGTATTTTCCCATTTCACATTAAGGATCTTTACTATATAGACTATACAGACACAGAAGTAACTGTCACGTCAACTCTCTCTCCACATATCCACACCCACCCTTTAGCGGTCAAGTCCAACTTGATGTTGCTATTTTATCTCAAAGGAAAAACAATGGAAAGGAAAATACCCAACGCGGAGGCCTCTTTCTATTTCTACTTCTCCTTCTCTTAATTCGGAAAAAATATATTCCAAGGAATTACTCAGAGCATAGTGTACGTGAGAGCATGACTGAATCTTACTACCCAGTTCCCTTTGCCTTTGTGGGGTGGGAGAGGTTTCCATTATGTAAGTCTAGAATGCAGACTCTAATCTTTCGTATAATAATATTAGCAACTTCTGTGTGTGTGGTCGGTGATGTGTACTAACTGTACTGGAGACTGTAGACATGTAGACGAGCTATAACTACAACTTGAATTATTTCTTTAAACACGAACACACGAAATGCTTCCGAGAAAGTGGAGAAAACCACCTATACTCTTTGTACCTACATAGGTACCTAACTACATTTGACTTCCCAACAAACTTCATGCCTCCTACATCGCACTGGCTTCGGCATCGGCTTCGGCTTCGGCTTTGGCACTCTGACGAACGTCAATGGTCTACATTAACAATATACATAAAATAACACACGTGAGTTTTGATTCTCTTTGATATTATGATCCATAGCCCAGCTGCTCCGCACAGAGTTCCTGTCCTCCTCTCTCCTCCTTCCCTTTCATTTCATAGTTTCATACCCATTTACTCAGCGTTGCTTTCTCTGTCCGTGAAGGACGAAATGTGCGGCTCTGTCATGTGAATCGGTCCCTTTCAGCTCTCAGCCTCCGTCCTACGTATGTATTTAAGTAGTAGTCGTCGGATTCGTACTGTGTTGGTTTTGGTTTTGGCTGTTTCAGTCTGGAGGTAGGTAGGTAGATAGGTAGGTGGAGGTGGGTCTGTACTACTCTGTACACATCGGTAGTATATTTATGGAAACGTTAAGCATGAGGATGCATGACTGGGTTACACTCCACTTCCACAACTCCAGACGGTCGACGACGGAGACAGACGACTCGAGTCAGAGTCCATACAGTAGAGCGGAAATGTTGTTCTTAGCTGTTGACTATGAGCGGAGCAGAACACACAGAGAGCGACAAGACAAGACAAGACCATTCCCGTTCCCGTTCCCGTTCCATTCCTGCTCCGAACCCGCCTACGTATATACCAAGCTACATACATACCTACCCACGTATAAGACCCCAACATCAAATACAACAAGTGTACATACGACATACGGCTAGAGTTCCAGTGTTGAAATTTTAGAGGGAATCGAGTCGAGAAGACGACGGTAGGGATAATTTATTATTAATGAATAGACTTTTCATGAGTTATTTATTGAAGCTTCATATCCTATAGCTTCCTTACCCACTACAAGCATACATGGGTACACCTCAATACACATAGGTACTATAAGGACACCACTCCCCACCATATACTATATACCACAGCCCCTACTAGTAGTACTACAACTACTGGCACTGCCATTGCTACCACTACAACAACAATAACAACCACTCGGAGAAGAGAAAGCCATAGAGAAAGAGAGCCAGAACGAGATGCAAACAACAAATAATGCCCATGAAAATTTTGAAGCACATCAAACAAGATTCATGACCTTATATTCATCATAGTTTAGATCCTAATATCGATACAGGCCTGTACAAACTTCCTTAGTCAACAAAGCTTGAGTACCTTTCCCCTCCAAACCAACTATACACTCTGGAAAACATAAAAATAAATTCGACAAATAAACTTGGTCTACAACCAGCTTGTAGCATAGCCACCTACGCACAACACATAACTATCTTCCATGTATTAAAAACTACAACTACCTACCTACCTACCTACCTACCCACACACACAGAAGACCCAAAACCAGAGGAAAGCGTTACAGGTTCAGTTGAAGTTGTGATTACAGTTTACACTTGAGTATTCTACCTCCTACATGGCACACTACACAGTAAATTCTATAGGAATTGTTAGAACATTGTCATTGCAGCCATTTAAATGATTAGATGGTCCAATGATAAAAGACAGTATATTTCCATTTTGAGAGCTGTTCATTCTCCTTTTTAACGGAGACATTTTGATTTTGTCTGTTGGTTTGGTGAGTACTGGAATGACGGGATGGAGCACATGTTCAAATTTGAATGGCTCAGCTCCATAACAACAGCAACAACAACAACCATACTTTCAATTTTAACTGACACATGGAAAGAATGGAGAAAATACTGTGTAAATGGCCAATAGGAATAGGAATATTTTGATTGCGTGGGAAATGGAACAATGATGATGACGAATTACTACGTACTACGTTGAAATTTTCCATTTTGTACATAGTTGTTTTTGTCGCTATGCGTTACCCTTGAAAATAGAAACCACTAATAGGTACCTACTCTAATATGAAGAACTTGTTTCATCCAACTTTTTATATTTTTCATACCATAATAATCGATGCCCTTGGCCGGGCACTCAGAGCGTCTTGTCCTAGAAATAGAACCTAACAACGGAATACATGAATTTCTAACTTTATTCTCAACACTTTCAATTTTTCTATCTTCTTTTCATTTGATTGCCAAAAGCTTCACATATGTGGAAGTTCATCATCACATGATTATTTCTATACCTTCACACAGCGCCCCGGACCAATTTACACACTCGTCGTATTTTCTCTTCTCTGATCACGAATTCTGTCCAAATTGGTTTTGTTTTCTTCTTGGTTTCTTTTCTTTTTTAAAAACGAAACTCTAATAAAGTTCAAGCTGGACTTGAATTCAAGCTCAGCAGTCTGAAGCTGCAGCTTAACAAGGGGGAAGAGAAAAGGAGAAAGGCCCAAGACTATTTCAGGAATCTTATAAAAAGGGCAAGGCTAGTTGAGTGTAATCGTCCTACTTAACTTGAATGGAATGGCGTTGAGAATCTAGAAATGAGATTTTCCACTAAGCTTTAGTAAAGCAAGTCTAAATCTGTTTTTTTCTCTCTCTCGTTTTCTCGCTCCCGTAGTTCAAAATCTACGGTCAGTTCAAAATCGTTATATATCAGTACCTTCTTGCTCTTTGTGTATAGATAGCCAACGACATAGTATAAGGCTCCGGATCCGGCCGCCTAGGCTAGATGACCTTACTTCTCTCTCTCTCTCTCACTCGCCAGATTCAGGATATTCGATTTCATTTGTAACCACCATCCTAAACTTTATTTGCCCTCAACAGTCATCCTGCTTATCTCGAGCCCTTTCCTTCCTAAATCTCTTCCGTGGAAAATAAACACGTAATTTCAAAAAGTGTAGTAGTAGTAGTAGTCAGGTTTGAAAATATATATACACACAAAAAAAGATTTTTTTTGCACTCTATACTCTATAGTTCCAAATATTGGAATTTCAAATATACTGAATTTACTCTGCAAAATAATTTAGTATTCCGTGGTTAGGAATAATACAGAGGGAATCTACTCTTCGCTCTTTAAATCAAAATAGACGTAAGCGTAGATGTAGCTGTGGTAGTAAACTCACTAGTCAGGAAGGTAGCGGTTCCCATCACTCATGTCTTAATGCTTCAGTGTCCAACTTGTACGTTTCTACATTCTACATTCTACATGCAATCTCACTATTATCTAATCGATTTTATGCATGAATCTTTCAGATTCGTTCGGCCAGCTGTGGTCTCGCTTTTGATTTGGAATTTAAATTATTTTGAATTTAAAATTTATTTTCTATGAATACTGAACAGTTCCATATGGTACCATATAAACCTTATATAAACTATTTTATCTAATCTACCTACGCAGTATATTACTTGAAAGCAAATCTTAGTGTCAATCAAGACCATTGAAAAAATAATACAAAATTTGGAATAATTAGTCAGTCCAATAATATATCATACATTATACCTTGGGTGTAATAACCAGCTTAGCTAGTAAATTTGTATTATACACAGTTTTTAATTGTAAGCCTATTTAAAAGTCTACAGCCATAGGCCATAGGCTAAGCTCCTATATGTTATTTCCTGACGTCAAAAATGGCCCTTCCCATTTCAACTATACAAAGTCAAAGTAGGCACGGGCAACAAAAAAAAACAAGTGTTTTGTAGTCAAAGTTTTTATCGCAGACGAAATCCTTCGTCGTGGAAATTAACTCTGAGCCCTCCCAACTTTCTCCTTCCTCTTTTTGACACAGATTTTAATTACATGTAAGATTATAAAACTATAGAGGCACCTCCTGAAAACGAAAAACAACCTTCACATGGAGCACAAAAACACTCTTCAGAGTTTCTCTCTCGGAATTTGGATGGAGTAGTGAGATAAAGTGAGCAACTTGGCCTCTCTTTCCTTGGTTTTGAGTTTAAGTTTGGGGGCTAATCAATGACTCTCTCTCTGTCCTCTCATGTTGGAACAGTCAATAAACATTTCAAAATTGTATTTCTCATTATGTCAGTGAGAAAATTACTCCCTCCCTACCTGCTTCATGGAATTCCTGGGTATGAATATGTTGAGTTGGGGGAGATCGGGAGGAGGAGAGACACAGCACTCTACTCTGTGTTTGTGTTTGTAGTCGTATTTTCTATTTTCTATTTGGAAAAGTAGTTAGTCAAGCTTGAGAAGAATGAGGGAGAAGTTGAGGAGGGAGCACTTCTGACATGAGTGTACATAGGGCATTGTGTAGACTGCGTCACTATATTATGTATGTGTCTCCCTGTCCCTATGTAAAAAAGTCCCTGCCTACCCACCCATTGACCTTAACTGTAGTAGTAAATATCCCTAGGATTTGTATAGGTATATTTTATACACGCTACAAAAGCTACAATGAACTTACACATTTCACATTTACTCAATGTACCTAGTATTAGCATTACCGCTCCCTTTACTGTTACCACTACCGTTACCGTTACCGCTACCGCTTGAGCGGAAGTGGTAACGTTACCATAGCAAGAGAGAGATATGTAGAAAGGAAAAGTAATAGGCTCTCTCTCTCCTCTCTCATTCTCTCCTTAACCAGCATGTTATTTGCTCTGTGAGATATTACACTACAGTCTAATATATAGAGTTGGCTACTACTACAGAGGAACTGGAAAGTACAGTACACCAGCCTGCATTACACATACACATACACAAACACACACACAGAAAATGACTCTCTCGCATTCTGTCCCAGTAGTTTCGGATTCTCTATGATGTAGAGTCTTAAACAGATGGAAACAACGTGAGACTAAAATGGAGAAAGTTTTTGTTCAGACTCTTGAGTAAAACTTGAAGTTGTTGGAGTCAACTAGGGACTAAACCAAGTTAAAGTTACATCGACGTGGGTTGGGCAGACCAGGCCAGCCCTCACCCGACCAGGCCAGACTAGACCATGCTTTTCCCCATGTATTATTATTTCATGAGAATTTCAAAATGTAAAACTTGGACTAAAAGCATTATCAGTACATGTGGAAAGAAATCTACCATCTACCATTTGAATTTTGAATTCACTTCAACATCAACTCCACTGTTCGTCCGTATCTCTCTCTCTCTCTCTATCTCCCTCTACTTTGTAATGTAAACTATAAAGAAAACTACACTATTTTTGAAATACTAAGTTATACAGCTGAATTGTAATCATGTAAGGATACAATAATGTGTACACATCCCCAAAAAAAGTGGTTTAACTGTACATAATAGGACAGGAGTGTGGAAAGCATAAGCAGTGATTACAAGGAAAACGCCCGAGACAGCTTTAATCCTCTCCTTCATGTGAGGAGGCAGGAGCCAAAGAAAAGAAGTAGAAGTAGAAGAAAAGAGAAAGGAAAGGAAAAAAAAAGAGTTTATTTTTTGTTAGGATTTTAAAATCTTTTTACCCGTATAACTTCAGGACAAGCGTAGTGAGGGGAGCCACAGCTAGTTTCCAGCATACTTCCCTCCGGCTGAAGTGAGGCCATGCCAAAGTCCGCTACTTTAATATTATTCTTTTCGTCAAGTAGAAGATTCTCAGGTTTCAGATCACGATGACTAGAAGAGAAGGAGAAGGGGAAGAAAAATAAAGAATTGTACACACACATAAAATACAGACCTTAAAACTTATTATTTTCTCTCTCGTTTTCTTTCCCTGTGTGAGAGGAAATGGGAGTCATTTTCATTTTCCTCTCGTCAGTATGCTATGTATATAGGCCGCTCTCACTGTCGTCATCTCTTATACATGCAAAAGGCCTATGAAGCATTTTATTTGTTTCTATTTTTTGTTTTCTTCTATTCCATATATTGTAAATTAAACTTGTTCGTTTTCTTCTTTTTTGTTTGTTTGTTTGTTTTTTTGTTGCGCTTCTATGCTCCTCCAGCTCCAGTTCCAGCTAATATATTCATTCCCTCGTCATCATCTAATTAGCCAAAAGCTCAAAAACGTTTACATGATTACACTCTTTTCTCTCGTCTTTTTTGAGAGCACCTTTCCACGCCTATGGAGTTCAGCTTTGACCTTTTTCAACCATGTTTTTTATGAATAATTATCATATTTGCCATGAATTTTTTAAAACTGACTGTATAAAAAATCTAGAACTTATTGCAGTTTCTCTGTCACGTAGTGCATAACCGCTACTGTATGTATACATAATGGCATTAATGATAATACAAAAAGAAATCTCTTCTTTTTGTGAGGAAGGATTAACAATTTATCTGTACTACTGTCGACAGTATACAAATTCAAAAGAGCTGCTGATTTTCCTCCTCCGTGTTGCAACTGACTCGTTGCTATATGAACTGAACCTGCACCATGCTGACTGACGATGAGAGTGGGAAGTTAATCAAATTAGTTACTTTTTCTTTTGTCATTTTCCCTTTTGCTCTCGATCCGGATTCTGATCCCTAAAAGATCCTATAAAAGTCTTAAGATGTTTGAGAAATTCTAATTGAAATGAAATTAATAGACTCCTTTGAAAATCCTACTATTTTTTTTATGTGTGAAATGACGTTAAAAGATTAAGTGGATTATAGTATGGAATGAGCTGGATCTGGCAACTGGCAACTGGGAGCTTGGGAACTAAATACTACGACTGGCTTATTGTTACACTTCCCACTCTCAATTTCTCAACTCAATCTATTTCTACTACACATATCCACACTACATAATCAAAAAGTCCAAGCCAAGATTAAAAGCTTACAACTATTTAAACTTCCTACCACAGTCAATTATTCTGACGTATGACTAAGTCAGTGGGCTCCTCACTCGAGGCCATGTTTATTCCAAGCTTTTGTATTACTTACTTATTGAGCTGACAGGAGAAGGCCTATTCATGGTCATGATCACAGTCACAGTCCATATGGAACTGCTAATTATTTATACAGTATTCATACTAGGACACACTAATACAAAAAATTAGCACAAATACTGAAACTCATGTAGCTTTCACAAATGTCAGACCTGATTAGAAAATACATTGTCTGTTAAAAAAATAAATATGTAAGAATCTTGATTTTTGATATCCCCATTTGCCTAATTTAAAAGGATATTCCTATTGACAAAAAAAAACTTTGGATAAAAACAAGACTTTTATGAAAATCAAATTCTGAATAATAATAAATGAAAAAAAGCAAACAAAATACTCAGAAATTGTAATACTTGGCTACACTCCCTGTGAATTCTCGCTGCAAGGCGCTTCTTAAGTATACATATGTATCTTGTAGCCATCCCCTCTCTCTGCCCCAACTTTTGGCTTAGCTTTGTGATTGTTAGCAAAGTTTCAAAGTTATGATTACTTCATGGAGATATGTTACAAAATCTGTTCTATTCTGTTTCTGCTCCTGGAGCTGCTATATGGGATGAAGGCCGGGCCCGCATAAGTAATAATAATCATCATCATCAGCATCATAATATCCTAAGGAATTCGAGGACAGAAGAGAAGAGAGGATGTGCACACGAGTGAAATATTGGTTCGTAGAAAGTTTCTAGTTTGCCTTTTGCATACAATATACAATATAATTTATTGGAGTAATGAGGCCATTTTATGTCGACATTAGAATTTTCTTTCTATTTTTTTTTGTTATTCTATCTTTCTTATTTTGTTTGCGTACATAAATGCAAATAGGCTGACTTCTCTCTCTCTCTCTCTCTGCTTTAAATGACACATTGGCAAAACTGGAATCTGGAATAGGAAACAGAACTGGAACCGGAGCCAGGACAGTACCAGTACCAGTACCAGTACCAGAACCAGTACCAGCACCGTTACCGGTACCGGTACCGGTACCGGTACCGGTACCGGTACCGATACGAGTACTAGTCCTAGTCCTACTGTACGCATGTGAAAATGGAATGTAGTAGCTCTTTTTATTTCTTTATTTCTTTCTTCTGAGTCGTAGTATATTTATATGTATTTTCTCTCTATTTTTCTTGTTACTTTTACAGTCCTGTGTCCTGTGAGAAGCAAGTTGTGATTCCGAGAAAAATATGGGAAATTGCCAAAAACTATAGAATTATTTCCCTCGGCTCGTTCCGCATTTTCTCTCTGATACATCATTTTCTTTCCTTTTCCTTTCAAAATGTATATAATCGCTGTCTGGAGATTTACTAATCGTAATCCTCATAGTCATACTATTTATGTAGTAGAAATGTGAGCGGGAACGGGACTGATAGATAGATAGAAATTCATGAAAATATAATGCATTCTCATTGGCATCAGCATCATGAGTTCCCTTACTTGACTTCCTACAACTTTTAGAGTAAAAAGCTCAGCTCAAAAAAGACGCTGGATATTCTCTCATCCTGTTTCTAATTCTAATTCTAAAGTCATTGGTGTGGTGTGGTGTGACGTGGTGCTTGTACCTGGTCCTCTTCCTCGCCTCTCTCGTTTTTCTCTCTCGAGGAAAAGCTCCATTTAGCAGACATGGTCATTTTCATTTTTTATTCATATTTATAGCGTTCTCTCAGTGATTTCCGGATACGATATTTATATACATATGTACCTACCATATATACTTGCCAAGAGTGAGAAGACGAGGGCGAGGGCGAGGAGAGCATTTATAGAGTACAAGGGAGAAGTCCCTACCTACATATATATATAGATGTAATGGTTTTCCTTTCAATCCAAAAGTCCAAGTTATGTACAATACTCAAGGACTGTGAAAAGGTTACGATCCACATCCAGATAGTCAATAGTCAAGAAGAAGAAGGAGAGAGAAAATCTCAGGGAGAAAAATCTATATATCTGTATTATTTTCCCTCTCATTTTTTCTGTCAGAAAATTTATGTGTTGAGGAATGACTCTGAATACGAAAGCGAGAGAAGGAAAACGAGAGCGAAGTAGGGAAAGAATCATGGAAACGGAAAAAGGACGAAAGGGACTCCTCGGTACACTCACCATATGGAATGACTATGGCAGAAGTCAAGTGCAGAAATAATTTGTCGAAAGAAGCGGCGAGCCTCCTTCGGTGTTAAGCGACCCTTTTTGACTAAGTAGTCGAAGAGCTCGCCACCCGAGACGTGCTCCAGAATTAAGTACCTGCAAAGATTTTAAATACAGTCTCAAAGTTAATAGTTCCCCCCCGAAAAAATTTTTATACACTTTAAGTTACACCATTTCCTTTTCATTATGTGGACATGGAGATGGGGATGCGGAGTAAGTTAAGTAGTCACATGTAAACCCAAAGAAGAGTTTAATCTTTTTTCCTTATGGTCCCCAACAACATACTTTCCCATGCTCCATGCTCCATGCTCATGTCCACATATACATATACATGTATTAACTAACTCGAAACCGAAACCGAAACCGAAACTCGAACGCAAGGACTATATACGATACAGTAACCGTTAAAATTACTTTTCCCTCAAATAGAAAAAAGATATGCGCACTGTACAGAGACTGATCCTGAGTACGAGTACAGAGAAAGGATATATGGAACAAAACTGGATTACTACATGGACATCCGAATTCGTGGCCACATGCTAGATCGACTCAAAATTTGATACCATCGTCTCGTCCATAAATAACATAAAAGGTTACCATAGGAGTATGGAGCAATTGGAATCCTATCTTGGATTGGATAATGTAGCATGTGTACATACATAATAGTTGGGACGAGGACTACGCTGCTGGCCTGCTGGTGAGGAGGGCTCAACGAGTCCAAGTAGGTAGTGGTAGTAGTCCAAGTCCCGCTTCTGTCTCAAATTTAACGTCGGATAAAATAGAAGCGTTTCCACCATAAACATAACTCACATTAAGTCAGTGATTTGTGATCATAGAAAGGATTCCAATGACTCTTGTGCCATATCCCATTTTCAGTTTGCTCTAAAACCTAAAAGATGCGTTTTATTCTCTCTCGCGTCTTCACTACTGCTCACAGTGTAATTTTTAGAGGTTTACTTTTTTAAAGATTTTTCTTTTTTCTTTTTCTTTTTTGCAAATGCTATAAAAACTATAGAACACAGAATATATTCTATATGTCCTTTTTATGTGTTGATTCTACTTCAGAGCACGATTCCCATTAACTGTCAATACTATCATTATAATTACGAAAATAGAAAAGTCAATAACTATACATAACTAGGTACCTAAATAATAGGATAACATCGTGAGACATAAGCTTACACTTTCATGATTTCACTCCACTACTGTATGCTGTATGTGAATGCAACTAACTATAAGGTTATTATCTTTTATCATTGTAATCACATTATACATATGTATTAACATCTAATTTACATATAAAAAAATGGAAGAATATACTTACAGGTATTTTTTGTTTTCGTAGACGTCATACAGGCCTAAAACGTGCGGATGTTCAATGAGCTTCATGATTGCAATCTCTCGCTCCACCTGTGTGTATGAGTGTGTTTTGACACAGACACAAAAAAAGAGCAAATTACTATTACTAATCATAGCGGCACAAATCATAAGACATTTAACCACTACAACAAATTTATTCTATACTGTGTACAGATATTTTAGCGCTATCGCTTTCGGCATCAGTATCAGTATCAGTTTTGACGTCTTCCTATATGAAGACGACACACCACACGACGAAAAATGGGCAGCTGGGCTTATATTATAGACACTGGAATTGGAACGGACAATAGACAGGCCTTTGCACAATAAATCCTGCTACTTGAAACCAAATCCTTGTAACAGACTGACAGTATAATATGTATATAAGACTGGAAAAAAAGGTTACAAAGTAGTCAAGTAGTCATAGTTGTAGCGAGTGAGTGCCATATAGAATCGTGCATTCAAGCTTCGACCATATTTAATGTTTTTCCGGCCATATCATCATCATATCTTTATTTTTGAGATATTTAATGAGCCAGGAAAAAGTATGTAACTTTGGAGGTATGTATTAAATTTCACATAAATTTTGATTGTACTCGATGATAGTAAAAATGGCAAACTTTTAAAGAAATAACAATTTGCGTGAGGTAAAAATATCGTTTTCCAATTTCAGTCCCGTCAAAATTATTATGGAAACCGATTTACTGTTTTACTACTAGGAGCATTATAGTAGGCATGTTCCTAAAAAAAACCTTGTCCTTCTTATAGTTCATATTGTGCATAAATATATAATGCATTTCGTTCTACCTCTTACTGCCTCGAGAGGAAACGCGATCCCAGACAGTTACGATTTGTTATTTTCATTTTCAATTTTTTTGAAGAAATAAAAATACCAACTGAACAATAATTTTTTAAATTCAAAGAATATTAGAATGAATTTCTTAATTAAACTTTACTCATAAACATTCTTTAAAAAAATAGAAACCGCTGTTTTAAAATGATGTTTTTTCTACAATTGTAAATTATCAACTTTTAACTAACACTAAAAGTTTAAAATACATACTACCAACGTAGGTAGCTAACTATTCTATTGCATAATTTATTAGGACACGTTGAAATGAAATACAAAATTTAATATTGAAGCAAGTTGGTGGTGATCAAATTTCAACACTTTGAATTTTGCATGGTAGCAGAATGCAATTGTAATTTTGTGGCGGCCAACGTTATTATTTATTTATTATTATAATTTATTTGCATAAATTCAGGTAGTACCTAGGTCCTAATTATTATTTAAATTAATATATTTAATCCAATTTATGGTTTGAAAGTAATTCTCAAAGTAATGTTCATTATTTGTACTATATTGAATTTAAAAATTACGAGTGCATGTATCTTTGAACTCCCTATGCTTTTTGTTTTACCTCACACCTTTCAAAAAACCCCTGGCAGATTTCTATCCGTATAGTTTGTAGTAGTTTTAAAAATCGGAGGCGCGCCATTTCGAATAAATTTTATATTCTTGAAGTTATACTACTATTACTATATGTACGCTTATGTTTTTGTAGATATTACACTATATGTAGGTACACTACATAGTTGGACTATACTGAATACTGAATCAATCTGGTCTGGTGAAGCTCTTGCACGAGATTAACGTTCAATGCTATGTCAGAGTGTCACGCAGCTATTAATTAAGTATTCATGCTATGTACTCTCTGAGATTTTACAACCTGGAACTGACTTTCATAGAGTTCTTTTTGAAAACTAATATTTCTTAAAAATTTTCAAAGTTGTATTGAAAAAATCATTCACTTTTTTAGTAGTTAAAACACGGTGATTTTTTTCTGCATTTGTACTTGTGGTCGTAATATCACGTAATCGTAAAAATATAGGCAAAAGCAATAATTGGACATACAAAGAAGAAAGTTACAACTTTCCCGTATGGAGTACAGCACACGCTTAAAGATGGTAATGAACTGTAAGTTTTTACTAGTAACAGAGCAAATGGAAAATGATAAGGTTCTCTAAGATTACGATATAATAAACCTTTTGTTTTTTAAATATTCTATATGCCTACATACTATTTCCTATGCTGACCGTCACCGCACTTATTGTTAGTGCGGATGAATATTTTAATTGTGAATCCAATTTATACGCGTGTGGGAAGGTTGAAATTTTATAGGTATAGTCACACACGAAAAAAATGAAGCTACAAATTAAAAGGGGGTAGTGTGGTTTCCTTTTGCCTGTTTTATAGCTAGAGTTGCTTACTAGATTGGGCGAGAGCTGGTTGGTGGGTAGTTCAAAAAACCAACTCATAGAATGAAGGGGGACACACTGGTTGAAAGAAAGTGTGAATTCGTGTGGGAGTGATTGAAAGAAATTATTTTTTTAGGGAATTATTAAGGAAGTGGTCACAAAATATTTCCTACTAAAGTCCATTCGGATCCGGCGGATATCAACAGCGTATTTCAAATAATTTTAAATACTACATACCATCTTTTGCATGGCGGCTTCATTTAAATCATAATTCTCCCAAATTGTTCCTAGAAACAATTTCATTCACCACAGTCTTGACCACAATAATGCACTAAATTTCAACCTTTTACAATGTGAAGCTCCTTATTAACTCGACAAAAATATGATATTCAGACGCTGAGCCAAAGTCAAAATTAAAATAGATCAAAAATATGGAGAATACCTAATTGTTTTTGTCACGATCTCAACAATAACAAACAACCCACACACCTACGAGTAACATAGTTGATTGATTTTGAAGCTTAACTCATTGGGCGAGTTCAAATTTTAAAACAATTAAATCATTTTCAGTTGTCTTAAAAACTTGAAAGCGTAGTGAAAACACAGTTCGATATAATATCTTGCTGAGAATAATTTACAAAACACGTAACCAGGAATTCATTTCCTTTGAAATTCAAAAAAACACTACCTATCTAGTTGTAGAATTTCAAAATTAGAATCTGACCATTATCTTCGGAATTGTGAAAGTTTAAAAAATATATTTCCGTCGGCGTCCTACGATATTTAAAATTATGACTGTATGTATTTGTATTTCTCCTTCTCCATTGTTGCACAGTCGAAAACGTATAACCAATGAATGAATTCATTTTTTAAATCAACAGCTTTTGATTTCCAACGACAAATACAAGTACCTACTATGATTGACTAGCTACTTAAATAAATCACTTTAACTTACCTTCATGAGAACGGATTCACTTAATTTTTCTCTGTTAATAATTTTAATAGCAACCTTTCTCCCAGTTACACAGTGAACTCCCAGTTTCACTAGGCCTGAAATATTTACAATAAATCCACATTTAACTCATAGTTCATCAGGAAATACTTTTCCTAAAAAAAATTACAACCTAATGTAAATTGCTCACTGTATTTTGAAAAAAAAATTATTAATGGGTCGAGGCTTGAACAGAAGACGAACTTTGAAAAGTTTATTACCGTAAACATTAATTTATATATATGTATAATAAAATTATACTACATGCTATGGAAGTGCTAATCTTTACCAATGAAGCATGTTCGACCTTAAAATCTCAAACCTGAAATTTACCTAAACTGAAATACAACGAGGATTTTAACAAGACCTACCAAAGAGAAAAATGACCAAAACAAATGATTTTGATGGTACAAGAAAAAAAGTTTACAATTTTGGATTTACCTTGAATTATTTGAATTCCCTAAATAACGAATAAAATTAGACCTCGAACGGTAATTTGTATGTTGCTATCAGTTCAATATAGTTATTTAAGTTCAATGTATTCATGCACCTTAAGATTTTGTATTTATTTAACATTGCATATAAGAACTATATATTTAGTTTGTGCCGTAAGAAATAAAAACAATGAACTCTCAGCTTTTCCTTCATTGAAAACAAGGAATCCTTCTAATAAACGATTTTTTTTGTTTCTCAAGGAAACGTCCCATTTCCGACAAAATTAAAAGGTAAAACAAATTAGACATTTGTTGTTCAGTACCTGTTTGGCCTTTTCCCAACGTTTTTTCGAGTCGGTAAGGACCGACGTATTGGAGGTGATCCACATGGGCGTCTTTCTGCATTTTATCTCGGGTACGTATGACCGGTCTGACGGAGGTACAAGTAATAATGTCTGGACAACGTACAGTCCAGTCCCCTACCCTCAAATTCTTGACTAAATTCTTACGTTTTTGGTTGTTTGATTTTATATTTTATTGTGGTATTATTATGAAAAGGAAGACACGGTCTTCTTTGAATTGTGGATCAAACACATAGTTACCCTCCATGAATCCATCGCGCTTCGCACTGCGACAATCAACGTGATTTCTTTGAAAGCTTCTGTCGATTCACTCATTTTTTTTCTCGCTCTTTCTCTTTTGCTCTATCGCTCTTAAGTTTACGCACGGCAATGTTCTGGACTATATTCTCCTGACACTTGAGAAGAGTATGTTTTAGTCTTGTTCAGAATAATCTGAATCCTAAATGTCGTAGTACTATTTCTATATCCTTACTTGCTAAACTATAATTAAGTCACAGTCACTTAAAAAAATGAAGACACCACTAATGTGTATATATAATTTAAGACACAGCTTGAAAAATCTTCAATAGTAGCATCATGGCTATTGGCTGTTATGTAGAATTGAAAATGATTATGGTAAAGGGCCGGGATCGACTCACGAATTGGTTCTAAATTTTTTTTGTAACTGGTAGAAATGAAAAATATTTTTTTATATGGTTATTTGTTTGAAGAACTGAAACACTGAATTTTATTTTGGAATTTTTATTTTTATTTTGAATTTGTCACACTGTTATGTACTGTAGCTCTGCGCCTATTTTTTCTTCCGAGTCGGATTTCGGAGGAGTAGGACTGTGTCAAGATACACTATTAATTTTTTTTAGCTACGTAACGTATGTAGTAACATTATGGGCACAGGACTTGGAGCTTTTCCTGTGTAAAATGAAAAATATTCAAAAGTAATCGAGTACGAAGTGTGGTCTTAATTTATTTTTTAATTATTTATCAAGATTTCGAGAGACTGTCCCGAATAAAAATAACTACAAAAATCACAAGAAGAGTTTGAGTGGAATCAAACAAGAGGACGAGAATGATGACGGAGGAGACGTAAAATCGGGGTCTCCATATTTTCTCCCGATATCTAGTGATTTCTCCTGCATCATTGCTTGAGCCTGAGAGCTGTTTCTGTTTCTTTCCTCTACCACCATTCCAACTACTTGGCTTCTGGCCTGCCGACCATTCGCTTTTCACCAGGCACACCTCTACCACTACTTTAGCTCTCTTTACTCCTCTCTCTCTCGATCGCTCGCTCGCTCGCTCGCTCACTCGCTCACACACACACACAGCTCTCTCTCGTACTTTTCAGTCAAAACATCATGCCATTCCTTGGAACTACACATAGAATTGAGGGAGTCCCCGAAAAACCGAGAGTTTCCTCAGCCCTGGCTCCTCTGGTTGAGCACGCAGATCCGACACGCCTTTATCGATTATTATCCTCATGACAACTGCACTACTCTACATCTTCCTCTCTCTCTCTCTCGCTCTCGCTCTCTCCGTACATACTTTTGAAAACTACACAAGCAAATCATCATTCCCCAGCTGTTATAAATACAGTTTCTGCCTTTCCTCGTCGTCATTCACGAGACGGAGGGAAGGAGTCGGAGAAAGAGAGCGGAGGTACATAGTTATTGATGCATGTGCAGACTGTCTGTAGACTGTACTGATTCTATATAGCCAAGTGTCTGCCCAGCACAAGTATTTCAGAGGCAAACAGAGGACCAAGTGTCTATAACCATAATCATGTGAAAGCACTGTACAAAATGAATACATCTCAAGCACATGGGGAAAATCAAACTACTCTACCTGTGTACAAAAGAGTACAGAGCAGGGCTCATAAAATGTTCCCTTTTCACTATTCTCTTCCCGTAATACTCAGCTCCTCTTAAACGCTTCTCCCTATACTTCCTCCGAAGAGTCATATGAGAGATGCGGTATAGCCCGTGTCTAGCATCTCTATCTCCCCGTACTTTAATACCCATAGATCCAGCTCCAGCTCCAGCTCCAGCGCCAGCTCCAGCGCCAGCTCCAGCCATACAGCACCCATATGCACGTGCATCAGACACCAACCATCCAACCATCCCACAGCATATCCACTTCCTCAACCACCGCCAGGCCACCACCACCACCACCGCTACCACTACCCCAGCACTTCACTTCCAAATCCAACTCTGCCAGACTTAGAATAGGTGAAAATAGGCCCGATGTGTAGAGAGTGGGGAGAGCACAAAAGGCAGGAGATGCTACGTAGTGAGAGTGAACTGAGCTCGTATTAGTCTGGACTGAATGATATGAATGCATTCCATACGCATGACTTATGATCCCCCTATAGGTGGCTACAGCAATCTCCGGATATTATGTGATACATCCAGCGGTTCATGCTCATGTTGATACATGTATGGAGGGAAGAATGGACGTGTGGAGTGTGTCGAGGAGTAAGGAGTACGGAACTCGTCCATTCTCATATAAAATCCAAACCTAAACATTGTGTGCGCGTATCTACTAGAGGAAGTATAAAGCATGAATTCATGTATAGTTTTCTAAATAGCCACACGATATTTTTCATGTCTATCCTCGCTCCTATTCCTACCTAATAGATCTCATATCCAAGCCACACAACAACAAAAAACCACGATTTTGAGTCTTGACTGCATCGATAGTAATGGAAACTGGGGAAAGAAATTCCAAGTCGTCACTATTACAACTTCCTTGAGTGTTGATCCCTCATTTACTCACAGCATGGTCCTTTCAAAAAATAATATATATTTGAAATATTATGGGCCACAGAAACTCAACTCAACTCAAAAGGCAGCTTTCCTCAAGTCATCGTAGCGTGTGTGTGTGTGTGTGGGGCTTGTGGGAGAGTTGCAAAATATTTCAGTGCAATTTATTCGATTTATGGAAATTCTACATTCAGTCAGCGTCCATGTTACGATGTTACGCTAATGCTAACGTTTTTCTTCTCCCTTTCCCAAAGTCCACGAGGACGAGGTAGAGAGAAGGAGAAAAAAAACGACTGCGGGTCCACGGTACATTAAATTGCATAGCAAGTTCCGTACCTAGTCCCTACAGTAAGAGAGAAAATACGGAGGACGCGGAGAGTAAACGAGAATGAAAACGACAACTTGAAAAAGATAGGATATGTAGAATAAAAAAAAGGTAGAATTTTTTTTCCCGTCGTCAATTCCGTCCATCTGTATTCCACTTACATACTATGAGACATAGTAGGGAAAGGTAGGAAGTGGCGTGTCAATCCAAATCAAAACGAGAAACCATAGTCAACCCTGACCAAGAGCAAATAAATAAAGTGCTAAAATAATTGATGTACACAAAACCGGAATGCATAATTAATTGGAGCGTAATTGTATGTTTTTAAGAGTAGTTTTTGGTCCTTAGACCAAATACACATACAATTAAGGAGCCAAAAAAGAATGTGTATTTTCATCCATTTGTAAATATAGTAAATATTTAGTGAGTGCTTATATGCACCTCTTGGTACTTGGAATAGGATTTGGATTAAGCATATAGCTTTTAGAGAACACATAGTTCACTCTCAGCCAGCTGCTCAGCAAGGAATTATAACTACACGAATCAATGCCAATAATACGGTGATGCTATATGTCACTAAATTGACTTATTAATGGAACGACTCCTAAACAAACACGGTAAAGGAATTAGTACTATTGTTAAAAAGTAAGCTCAGCTCCTACTCCTGGTAACCTATACAGATTGACTTCTGCTTATTGCCTAGGTATACATATAAATGCATTTACAGTCTCTCGCCCCGCAAACTCCAACCGAAAATAGTCCAGCAATACTTAACACTTCTTTGTTGGATGTTGCGTCTCCTGTTCAAATGCCCAAAGTTCAAACTACTGATATTTTGATCAAATTTTTCATGATAAAAAAATTCAGATCAAAACTCAATTAGTTGCAGCCTTCAGAAAACCTTTATTTACCAAAGTAAAAATAAACTCTATAATGTTTGCCCGAAAGAAAACGTGGCTTTTTAAGGAGACCTCAAAATTCTGAAATTTTGTAAATTCAAAAATTGAAAAATGAAACATGAAAATTTATGTGTATTTGAACTCACTGTTTGAAGATCATCTACTTGTAACATTTTGGAAAAATAATGGGCACATTGGAACATAATACTTTTAAACTCTACACATGTACAGACCCTTCGTTGTGCATTGTTTGGATCCCAATCTGAATATGTAAGTATAAACTACGCTCCATGTAACTACTTGCAATTTTAGAAATTCCTCAAATGATACTCCCTTCGACAATACGACATCGACACTCGTTTATGGGACAGCATATTTTTTCTTTTGTGGTTCGAAATGAGAGAGAGAGAGTGTGTGTGTGGAGTGAGCGTGAGCGTGAGTCCCTTTCTCTGGGCTCTTGTTCTTTCTCTTGTTCCGCTTTGTTATTCCTCACAAATTTGCTAAATCGCCTCAATCTACAGACGAG
This sequence comes from Dicyrtomina minuta, assembly GCA_949802685.1. Classification (NCBI taxonomy): domain Eukaryota; kingdom Metazoa; phylum Arthropoda; class Collembola; order Symphypleona; family Dicyrtomidae; genus Dicyrtomina; species Dicyrtomina minuta. The sequence continues at coordinate 74,313,672 of OX461809.1, read as the reverse complement.
TTCAAGGATACATTTTTCCCATTAATTTCCATTCCTCGCCTTGAATTATTCATGAAGCTGATTCTTAACATGAAATATATTATAATACGTAAAGAGAGAGAGAGACGAAAAGGGCGAGCAACTTCGGGATGGGAGTTGATGTTAGTGTTAGACTTTGGGTGGGTGTAGAATCTTACTTTGAATAAACATTTTCTCGAAAACCTTGGCCAGTCTAAGGGAACTTTAAGACGGAGAGAGTGAATTGTATCGCTTAACGTATTTTTGTTTCATTTACTTTTACTTTTATACCCAGAGGCTTCTACACTGCAGCAGAGATACAACTGGTAGGTACATTTATAGTATAAATGAGCAGTTTTTACTCACCCACATATGAAATATTAAAAATAGTCGGAAGCATACGGTTATGGTTGATGTTGATACTGCTTGTAGGAAGGAACCAAGGCTAGAAAGCAGAAGAGTCCCGGAGGGCCCTATATCTTGCACAACGTTGTACATTTTCTTACGGTAGTGTTACTAATAAGATCCAGTCATTCTCGAAATAAAACCAGTAACGCGATACTCAGAATTGTTGAAGTAACGCTGACTGTGTCTCTGCCGAAGACACTGTTATTATTGCACCTTCTTTTAATTATTTCCCTCATATCAATTGCCCGAGTCCGAGAGTTTAAGAAGCGTTTCCAACAACTCTTGTGTACGCGCGGTATGAGAGAAAGCAGATGGGAAGGAAGGAAGGAAGGAGTGTGGTGTCTACCAGTTTAAGTTTAGTCTAATGATATGCTCATTGAACTGGGACATACATGTGTGACATTGTGAGCCAAGAATGTGATCATGAAAATGTGGATAGAGTAAAGGATTTGATTATTCGGCTGAATCACACAAGAAACTTGGTTTTTGTTGGATAAAAAAAGAAGAAAAAAGAAAGTTTTTGAAAAGTGGCTAAATAGGCTTGGTGTCGGTCTCGGTCTCGGTCTCGGTTTCGGTTTCGGCTTCGGTTTCGGGCTTGCCTATGGTCTCGGTCTGTTCAGCTCTCGGTTATTTGGTTTTGGTGTATCAGCCATAAAGAATCTCTTTGAAGACGGAGAGGACTAGAGTATAGTCGTAGATTGTAGATTGTGGACGCACAAGGAGAGAAGCACCTGCTCTGAATGACTGAAACGGAAGAAAAATCCTCACGCATGACCACTAAAAATTTATCACTAAATATTGTAACCCTTGAATTAAAGTAAACTGGATTCTCTCTCGGAGGAATCCAATTTTGCTAAGTTCTAAAGGTAAAGTTGGGGTCTCTCAGCGAGTCAAATATGCAGTTCCTTAAAATTAGTGTAATCTTCACAATAAAGGATGCGTGCCTTCCGCACATAACTTTACAATAACAGAATTTTACCCACACTACAACCATCACCATGCAACCATATATGTAGCTTCTACACCACCCGCTACCACCACTACTAGGTACTCCGTCTACCTACATTCTACATCTACACACGGCCACGTCCACGTGAGAGAAGTTTTTTTTTAGTCATAAATAAACCAACTATCCAAAATCCCATGAACGTTCTAAAACTTAATACGGACTCTAATAAAAAATAATTTGGCATTGAACGCACAGCCTACGTTTCTAGTCATGAATAAGAAAAATGTATATTTTCATATTCTTCCCATCGGTCTTGGTTTTGGCTTTGGATTTGGATTTGGATTTGGCGTTGACTGCGTTCCGTCCATATCTAACCATATAGCTCTGCTTTGGTAGTTCTGGGGCGAGCAGGTCAACTCACCACCACCACACACCACACCACACACACCACACCGAATTCAATTCTAGATCATAATAATAATAATCATAATAATACCGACATTTTAAATGGCTTTAACATATCCAAGAAACTCCTCTAGTGTACTTTCATATTTTCCTCTTTCTTTTCCTATATATGGCACTATAATTTTATATGATTACTTCCTTTCCACAGAGTCTTTGTTGAATTTTCATTTTTATTGGTTCATACACCATTTTTCTTGAAGCTTCATTAGATTGTCTCGCTACACGAGCACTTACTCCTAAATGGCGGTTTGAGACCAAACAAATGTTTTTGTTGTCAGAAATCAACGAGTGGAAGGGGAAATTGATTAAATCCATCATTTCACATGGATTTTCAGGGAAAGTAAAAGTTACGACAATGATGAGCCTGTACCTTGCTACATTGTAGGGGAAGTATCTTCAAAAGTACCCGTGTGCTCATGGTGCACAGACGACGACGACGACGATTGGGAAAGAAAGGACATGAGGAACGATAACCATCCTACGAAGCGTCGTTTATCTGTATTTTTGTTTTCTATTTTTGTAAGCAAACATTTTCCCAAGAAGGAAAGAAAAAAAGAAAGTAACATAACACACTGACTGTGTACACTCCAAAGATATTGCATATTATGTTTCTACCCAATAGATAAAATATGAAGCCATTTTATTTATTTCATACTAGTAAAAACTAGTGCTAAAAATGTTTCTATGTATTCCAGTTTCAGTCCCAGTCGTATGAGATTTCGTATAGTGGTTTTTTCGTTCGTATCCGTATCTAGGACAAGTACTTGTAATCTTGAAACGGTGGCCGTGGAGCGTTCCTGGAAACAATGTATTTTCTTATATTGAAATTTTTACCAACACGAATAGCTGCAAGAGTCATTTTTTTTGGGACACTCCTCATTCGTAATAACAATTTCTTTGTCTATTCTTTCAGAGCCATTATATTTTATGTTTTATCCTCTAACAATATTTGCACATCACTTGGCTCTTTTTTTCCCTAAAGGGATTTTTTTTGTCTACTCCAATAACTAAACCTCATTTTGTTCTCAACGGAAGGTGAATATCAAAGAGGGAGGTCTGTAGTAGACAGATATATATGTAGAATTGAACATCCTCAAGATCAACTGGTAGATATTTGGTCTCTCTTATATATATCTCTTGATTTTGATTAAATAATACCAAGCGATGCGTAGACCCATGGGCTATGTAGTACACCTCATTATGACCTCATCTCATGGGCATATGATCCTTCCCCTATTCCTATTCCTATAGAAATACACACAATAAATTTGAAATAGCCTATGATATTATCTGGAACTAAGCCGGAACCTGGAAAGCGTAAATTTTGAAAGTAAAAGTAAATTTGAAATCCAATTATAATTATTATTCCAAAAATGTTGGTGGGTGTGTATATTTCTATTTTTGATAATAAAACAAAAAAAGAATATAAGCTGCTGCTGCGTATAACCATATATAACATTGATAGATCTCCCAGTACACCCACGCTGTCCTTGATAAGATCTCTCACTTTTAGTGTGATTACGTATCATGATTATAATATATATGCACGCATTTCAGAACTGTATAGTCTGATTGCATGCAGAGCACAATTAAGTGTAAACTCATAGAGTCATTGATTTTCCTTCTAATTTCTAGTAAAAATAAAAACCCTCACGTTTTGTATATTATATTATAGCACTGTTGCCAGTTTCAATATATTGTATGGGATTGTCTCAAACTGTGTATACAGGTAATTACAATCATCCAGATCACTCCCTTCAACCGCACTGCACTACTAAAAACAGGCCCGGGCTACAGAAACAGTCCTACAGTTTGGAGGTGTGTATTTAATCAGAATTTTATTCATGCTAAATAATACGGTATTTTTTCTTCTTCTGTACTTCTCTGAAAAGTGGAAGTTAATATTTGTAAGATTGAAAATGCACACACACCCTTATTTTTACTGTACTCGGGGGAAATCTTTATCAACTGACGTGACGTGACGTATGCTCTAGTGAGCCCTATACATACATATATGTATTCTACATAGTCAGGGCCTCAAGCTCTGAGAAAATTTTCCTACGATGCGCCATTTGACTTGACAATCATTCTCTAAAATTAATAAATGAAGTGAATGACATTCACATTTTAGACGAATGAAAAGTAAAAATTCACCATTGCCATTGCATTGCATTGGACCTGAGCATGCGAGATTTACTTCCTTGAAACTTGATGCTGTCTCTCTCTCTCTCTCTCTCTCTCAGTGAGTCGCCAGTCTTTGGTAATGCAGTAGTCAATCAGACTGGGACTTGGACTGGAGCTGCTTCCATTTCATACCATTGCCATTGCCATTGCCATTGATATTGAAGGAGACGTACCATATTCATAGGACTTAAAAGAGCGCTCTGGATGTTTGCAGTAAGGATTTGGTCCTGTTTGCATTACGGCATTAGTTACATTTGGAGAGAGCACAGAGTCTATATATATATATAGAGAGAGAGAGAGTCCTCACAGCAGCAGTCCCATCGCATCGCACACTCTCTCTCTCTCTCTCTCTCTCCTATGAAGAAGAAAAAGAAGTTACAGTTCACATCTGAATAAATAGAAAATATACAGTCAGCTCCGCAGCGCAGCAATGGGAAAGGTCATAAAAACTTAGAATCCGAGTTTTCATGCAACCAAAAACTTTTACAACTTTCGAGTGTATATACCTACGCTGTATGCACAGAGACACTCAGTCATGTATATAATTATACTGTCCATATAGTCGCATATATATTATATAGGATACACAAAAGTACAAAACGAAAAGGAAAACTAACTAGGGACGATAGTAAATGTTTCTCTTTATTTCAAGCAATGGTTTCCGATTTCCTACCAGACATTTTACACTCACTTGCAATTTCCAGGACCAGTTCCAGTTTCAGCTCCAGTCTCTCTCTCTCTCCGTATAAAGTGAAAGGGAATGAATCTAGAGATCTAGAACTCTAGAACCCGAGAAATCTAGACGAAAGCATTAGCTTGTAAGATAATACTTTGTAATAACGTGAACTGATTTGGTGACAACGACGTCCACATTCAGACCCAGATCCAGATTCCGCAGATCCAGATCCAGATCCAGCTGCGGACCAAAGAAGGGAGGAAGGGTGGAGGGAAGGGGGTGGTAAGCCAATATATATACGTGTGTGTTTCATACAACCGGGGAATTGTTTTCATCATAGGTATATTTACATTAATGCACCAAAAACGGAATGCAACAAATTATACACGTGTAGGTAGGTATATTATTTTTGGTCTATATATCGAAACACAGCAGGCTATTATATACTAACCCCCGCAAAGAAAATATTCCTAACTCCGCCACTGATGACAATGGTACTAAATCAGAGCTATTTAATTACCTCAAAGTATAGTCTGATACCCCACTCACTTGACAGCATAATAAGAATGCGTCAAAATTAAGAGCAATTTTTCAAAACCTCAGAAACCACAAAACTCATTTAATGTGTGTGTGTCTTACAAAACGTAATATAGCTGAGCTCATATGGAATAAAATCCATGATATACGTCATGATCATAGAAACTGCATACTACATAATATGTAAATAATACCACGGACTGCACACAATGTAGTACATAACTTTGTAATTAACCCATTTCCGCCGGAACTTTTCCAACCGCTGCTTTTAATAATTTCCGACCATGCTCTCCCCATGCATATTTACAATAATTATTATTATAGGGGAACGACACAAAATTCTTTATGCAAATATTTGCTTTATATATAACAAAATATTAAAGTTTTCCCTCAAAAATTCCACATTAAGTAAAGTACCTAAGTGAGCAAGCATGCCCAAAATTGCGACATAAAAAAATGTTATTTCCAACAACAAAAATATTTTGAGATCTAAATTATATACAATTCCACTTCCACCCACACAAGACCCGTGTCTTGTATGATGAATCAAGAATGCAAAATTTTAATTATTTTTTAATTTTATTTTTGTATTATTTTTCGAATTTCTCTGGAAACTTACAAAAGATCTCGAAGTCTTATTATGTACACTTAACAATGCAACGCTGCGGTTCCCCCAATCTTATAGAGTAGTATTATATGGTACTTGCTTCAGCTTTCAAGATAATGACGGGAACAAGTTGTAAAATATTTTAGAGGACAATGAAGGACGAGATTCTAAAATCTCAAGAGGGGAAATATTTATAAAAAAACGTTAACTTTCTACAGAATTTTCTAGTGAGTTTGACATTGCTTTTTGGTTTTTATTCATAAACAAAAACCTAAGTTGCCCTTCATATTTCATTGACTTGTATTTCCTTGGTTTCGGGGTTGTGTACTCATATGCATACATATAGGTAGATGCAACCAAAAGAATTTCCTTTAAAGAAAATTTTTTAGTACGTTTGAAATGTAATTATAATATAATACAGATATGAGCTTCTACTTCAGTAGGGCCAAAAATGCTGAGAGAGGGAGAGAGAGAATGTAGTGGCCCTGCTAATTTCTCCACCTTGTACAGCTTATGAAATATTAATTGGAGGAATGACAGAAGGAAGCCATAAAGAGAAAATGAGGAGGAGAGGAAGAGCGGACGGATGTTCTGTAGATGTGTAGAAAGACTAGAGAGAGAGTCTCGAGTCTAAAAGACTGGTTCAGCTTCAGCTTGAGCTTCAGAGGCTCGAGAATGGAGACTGGGGAAAGGAGAATGACATTTTGTCGGTTGAAATGCGGAAATACTCAACCGACAGCACTCAACCAGATACTATACACAACAAGGTAATAAATACTAAATACATGGCGTGGTCTCAATCTCTCTGTCGACAACATACAGAGTTGCTTGAATGGAACCAACTTTTCTCCATGGAATTTAATTCCCACAGTAATAACTTCATCCCATGTACATACATATGCACACTCCATCCTCCTCTTTCTCTCTTTCACTCTCTCTCTCTCCTTCCATTTTAACAAAACAAAATACGCTCAAGGCCTATATTCAAACTGTCTCTACATATGTACACCCAAGGACAACTACAGATGAAATTTATTTTGTCAGACTCTACACCGGTACAAGTATATACTCTTTGTTGGCTTGGTTGGTATGGTATAGTATATAGGAGGGAGCATAGTTCATAGTACAGCAACAGGACAGGAACTCAGTAGTCCGCTACACACCTTTATACTTGCAAAACTTAATTTACAGAAACTCACATTATCAATTTAAAAGAAGTAACTTCCCAAATCCGACATTCTTTTTCTTTTTTATTTTCCAAGGGAGTACATTCATAGTATATTATCTACGTACCATGGCCCTCTGGTTGTGTGGTATTTGGTAACAAATAGTGTGGGGCTCTGGATCTGGATCTGGCTCTGGTTTTGGTTTTAGGTCTGGTTTCTCCTTTGGTTTCTGGTTTGAGTGGGAGGATATCAGAGAAAACTTCTCAATTTTCATTTCCACATGAACCATAAAACATTTCCTGGACTTGCATAAAAATCTACTTTTACTCAGTGCTCTCAAGAAGTGCAGTGATGCTCAAAGAAAAGGACTGACTATGCGACTAAGACTACGACACGACAATGACACAGTAACAGAAGCCAATCTGATTTGCGGCTTGGCGGCTTCACGTGCCAACCCATTTAAACATCCAACCAAAGCAAAGGCTCGCTCAACTGTTCATATTAATGGTGAAGCTCGCGAGTAGGAAATTATTTAAACACGTATAATATATATACATCAAAAGCCCATTGTGCGTCACATCACAACCATAATAGATCTCCTGCTACTGCTACTGCTACTGCATTAATTATGATCACTATATACTCGTGAAATAATCCCGTAATTCTTGGAGGGACTCAATGGATGAAGAAAGAGCGAGAGGTTCCGTCGCACAATGAAGTAGATGAATGGAGTTATTATTAGAATAATAGAAAATAAAAGCAAAATCCATCATATCCATATCGAATGCATTATGGTGAATGATGAATGCTTTAAGGAATTATAGAATTATGGGAGTTGAGACATTAAAAATACGAGAAGAATTAGAAATAAGAGAGTAGTATACAAGTAACAATATCGACATGAATATTGTATGAATTAAGATGCAGATTTCAAATTCTACATTTTCAGTGGCTGAGGCATATACAGAGAAGACTACGAACTGAATTTATGTACCTAGGTGGTGTGATAACTCTGCGATAATGACGATGACGATGATACAAAGAGAGCGATGTGAAAGCATATAATAAAATAGTTTCTCAATGTTCTATATATATTGTATTGTATTGATATGAATTTTTCAGAGGACTCAAAACGTGCTCTTGTTTGAACTGTCTTTAAGATGCCAGAGTAGAGGATTACCTAGGATGAAAAAACGACGATTGGCTGTCAACTGTTAAGCTCCGATAAGGGGCGGTTTATTGCGGGCTACACACAACTTGATGCTAATCCCAAGATGATATTGAAACGGAAACGGAGCACGAATACCTGCTTCTACGTTTCCCACGTCTTTTACAGTACGTAGTTTTTACAGCGCCACTCCACTGTTTCTAGTCCCGGTTCCATTCCCGTGTCAAAATAAACATACGAAAAACATACCAAACCAACCAACACAAAATTTTTGTATAGGAAATCGGAAACCGCTATATGGTTTACCTTTTCTACCTGTACCGGTACCGGTACCATTCATGAGAACAATAAAGTTTTACATAATTTGTACAAGTAATATGATAGACCTACCATTGACCATGCTAATTATCATTGGTCAATAGTTTAAATTTTTTAAATTAAATAGACTGATCTAATGAAACAGTGTATATAGTGGTATTGGTATATTGACGGAAATTTAAATAAACCACGCAACTGTGTATGCTTTGTTAGAATCTAAAAGGGATACAGCCGGAATTCGTAGACCGGAGATGCATTAAAATTTTTATGCTCAAGGGGCTCATGGTCTTTTTTTTTTGTTTTTGTTGTAGCAATTAACTTTTCATTTTCCTAACCGTTGAGACCCATGTATTCCACGACGTCACATGACCCCACTATATTCTACAGGAGGATTCTCCAACCGGCATCTTTATGTCCCTTACTTTGCCTTTAACGAATTCATAACAGCTCTGGTTTGGTTTTCGCAAGAAACTCAAATATTCTGTTTCTCTGATTTCGTTTGTTTGGATAAGGAGATGAATTGCCTTATCAGTATGTGCAGTATGTAAATGGGACAGTGTTGAAACAAGTTGAGGCTTTGCTTGTATATATGTCTTTATATAGGACGGATATGGCCAGCGCCAGAGGTACGGAATCCCTGTTTGAATAACATCTGCCAACATCCACATCGTAAATTAAATAGTGTAATTTATTAAACATGTCGAGGTATTATTTCTTTGCAAAATTATAACATCGTGTATCGTGTAGGCTCAACAAGCTGACATTATGCTTCTAGCAATTTGTACAGATGAACGCTCTCAAGTTTGATAATTGAAATAAAAATATACACACAAGGGCAGAAATAATCTATACCTGCATAACGATGTGGTGTACCTAGTTTTCTTGGTTTGAACATTGACAAAATTGAAACCCTCAACTGACAGTGTGGTACGGGTACTAGTAAAGCGGGCGGTACAGCTGCTGTAGCACCTTTGCCAGAAATTTTAAAACTTGAAATAGACAAACGTATTGTTTTCTATTTTTCTTTCACAAGGTTACATTTCACAAGTGTAAAATCCGAAATGAAACAAGTGCATGCTTAGGAAATATATGTACAACCCATTAGGGACAGCACAACGCATATACATATATCGGTGCAAATTGCATTGTTTGGTAATATTATCGGGCTCGAAATTTCAAAAATCTTCAATTTTTTAAACTGTATCGCACTGTAGCACCTGCTGAGTCTTCATCCGATATTCATTTTGAACTTTCATAAAACTTAAAAACTTTGATCTTCAGATCTACAAAGTAATTTCAGAATCTTTTAAAATTCTCTCAAAAAAATGAAAAAAACACCTTGCGTTTAAAATTGGTCAAAATTCTGATACCGAACGAATTATAGTACTACAAAAATTAATTTTAACACCTATTTTACTTGTGTACACCGGTAAAATAAAAGTATCAAAATTTCTGAATTTTAAACGCTAGTCTCGACTTCTTAGTTTATTCATCGTATGTAGCAAAAATTCCAAACCAAATACATAGCTAAAGTACGTACCTACTTATTGAAATAATAAAAGCCACACAGAATATTCAATATCCTTGGCGAGAATGTTTCAAGGTCAATCTACTTTTCCATTTTGTATGTTCATATCCGGATCGGAACAATGACCACTACACCTAGCACCTGGGTCTCTCGCGTGGGAATATTTTCACACAGTCATTAATTAGTTGGTTGTAATAATTACTATAATAAAATTATATGTCTACCTTTATCAACGTCCGTAGTCCCCGGTCCTGGTATATAATTAAATCTCAAGAAGGCAAAATCATAATAGGGTGAAAGCAAAGCTTTCATCTTTTCTGGAAATCCCTGTTTTACTTGAACTGGAAACTAGTCAAATTAGTAAAATTACAAATTGCATTACGTAGAGGAATATTATGAAAGCTAATCGTAAGTATTTGAATGGCATGTGTTCTAGCGGCTGCAAAATATTACAGAAGTACCTACTAGAATTTAATTATGTACTAATTGTAAGCACTAAGCCCAACAGGATTATTCCGGCTACCTTTAAAGTATAGGCACATAATTTCTAAAACTACAATGCAATAGAGAAGATTTTAAATTTAAAATTTAAAGAAATTAAAAATGTGAAATACTATGTGCTTCTGTTAAGCCCATTTAATTTTTAGAAGATATTAATGTAAGAAGTATCAAAAGTCAAAAGAAATCAACTAGTTGATACTTTGGCTGTCAAGGTGTCGCTGCGCTGCCACAAGAGCGACCAGAAATAATGATAGAAATCCATTGCTGAAAAAATCCATGGTTGCATGTTTCATTATTGTATATCCATATGTATGTATGTTAAGATGCTCCATTTAAAAAAGAAAATGAAATAAATTCTATTCTACTGGGGATTCCTTCCTCTATTGATTCTGCTGGGAAATGAATTTGTACCATGTCAGTGTATCAGTATATTCCGCACAATATTTTAATATTTATTGATATCAATTTAATTCGCCGTAGACCGTAGAGCTCAGTACAGAATCCCTCAGGTAAATATCTACCTACATAAATAACCTATACAGTATTTCCTGTAATAGTATACCCCGTGTACTATTTAAATTCCAAAATCTTAGACCACTGTACAGTTACAGGCCCGCGTACCATTACAGACCCGTGTACAACATTATAATGGTGTGTTTAATAGACCCGTGTACTATTATCGGCCAATGTACTAAAAACTAAAACAGGTCCGTGTACTATTATAGGAGATGCGGTACCATTATAATGCGTACTACAGACATACAATTCAAAACCAGCAATTTCTAGAGCGCCGGTTCTATCTCACTAGTCAGTCCTCCCTTAAAGAGTATTTTACTATTTTGTAGCTTTTTGCACAAATTCTTTCACAAAGGGAAAGATGTACAAAATTTTGCTACGTACACCATAAAAGACAAAGTCCCTCTCGATGTGGCTCTATAGTTTAGTTATATTCATTGCTGGTAGAAAACAATTTTACTTTTGCTTTTCCCAAAAGAATTGAGTTCCATGCAGGTAATTTGTGGACCTAAGTGAATCATTGAACTGTATTGAATATTTAATACACATTCAGATAATCGATATTCTTCTGCATAAAAATTGTATTCGTTTTCCAGTGGTATTCCCTATCTGATTCTTCGCAGATATTGAGGTGGACCCGTTACCCGCGTTTCTTTTTGCTTCCCTGGAGAGAATACATAGTTTTTATGATGGGTATCGCGGTCTCGATATCAGTATCGGTACCGGTACATTGCTTGAATTGGAATTGGCAAACCCAAATACACACATTACACTACACAGTTGATTTGTTCAGATTTCCCCTTTTAGATTAGCTTGGAAGCCATAGAAAAGGTATCTTTAGTAATGGCGCGGTCATCGATATTTATGACAACAGTCGAAGATCAGCCGTATCTGCATGTTCACCACATGGGTACATACCACAGAGGATTGGAAATTGGCGTTAGTGTAGTGTAAGGGGAAAGATTATTGTCAAAGTCGATACCGACCCTACAACAGTTTATGAGTATGAGAATGTTTACATGCAGAGTCCGGATTCAATTGTAGATTGCAAAAGCTTACAGTGCAGTGCAGTATGTAGTTGTGCAGTAAAATGGGAACCCACGGTGCTATTTGAATATCGACCATCATCCATAGAACGAAGAAAATATCCATGCCAAAAACCTTGAATCAGGGAAAGAGAAAAAGACATGCTTGCTACTGTAGTACTATTAGTTAATGTTTTTTGAAAAATGTTTTTCAAAAGGCAAGCCAGAAAATTCAAGAAATCAAATAATGCACTTATATTTGGACTAATTTCTTCAAAACTATAGGCAATTAATTAAGGCATTCAATTAACGTTACAAAGTTAAATACAGATTATGATTATAATGAAGTTGAGGGAAAATTTGGTAATTGTTCCACGAGCCCCAATGCACTGCCCTATAATTTTGATGTCAGTAAACCCCAGTTTCTTTTAGAAGTAGAGAACGCATGGGCCATAGATTTCTGTTGATGTGCAGCCTCGAATTGGCTCCTGTCGTTTTGTTCCTTACGAAAGTATATAATTCCTTGTTTTTGTATACGTTGCTGACAATGAGTTCCACGCAATTATTTGAAAACGTATATTTACCCTTTCAATTTATCGCTAATATTGTTTTCTGTTAGAATGTTTTAACTTTTAATTTTGGTAGAAACATTTCTTGTTAAGTAGTTAATTTGACACCATCAATAATTTAGGTAGGTACATATAGTTTATTGTAATCCACTTAAGGCACACTCGAGAACATCCCCCTTTCGTTAATGGCTTACAAAAGAAGATTGTAAGTTCTTCCCGCCTTTGTCTGATTATACTTCGATAATTAGTTTCAGTGCTGACGATTCTTCTACGGTGGTGTAGTACTGCCTAATACAAATTATTCAGCAATAGAATGGGGTGCACCGCTCAACACATGAAGTGTAGATCTCTCTTTAGCCAGTGTAGAATTGTGTGACGCGTATTATGGCGCCTTTTTGGTTGACTGTATTGAAATTGAGATGATGAGTTTCAGATAACTTTTGTTTGTACCTCACTATATACTGACTACTGGGTCCTTGTCATACTTAAAGCTGTTGCATTCATTATCTACGGTATCGATATCAATCAGTGGTGTTCAATACACACAAAGTGGTTTTAGCACATCCAACTAGTAAGTTTGTTTGCGGGTAATCCGTGCATAAGTGCTCCTCATTTCATGAATGCAAGGATTAAAGTATTAATTGGGAACCAAAGTCACCCATATTAGTCATTAGTACGTAGTATGGAAGCATTTACAATACGTAGAATAACTGACAAGTCTCAGGATTTTGTACAATACGCGTTGTACTTTACGGACTTACTGGGCTACACATACTATGATCAAATCTTCGGTGAAGAACCAAAATGACCCATATCCATTTTTAGCTAAAAACAATATTCTTTATCTACAAAAATACTGAAAAATATCTTTAAGCATTTAAATAGAACATTATGCAATTTTCAAAAACGTGGAAATAGAACATTTTTACACTTTTCAAAAACATTTAAATAGAACATTTTACACTTTTCAAAAACATGTAAATAGAACATTTTACATTTTTAAAAAACATGTAAATAGAGCATTTTACACTTTTCAAAAACATGTAAATAGAACATTTTAATTACACTTTTCAAAAACATGTAAATAGAACATTTTAATTACACTTTTCAAAAACATGTAAATAGAACATTTTAATTACACTTTTCAAAAACATGTAAATAGAACATTTTACACTTTTAAAAAACATGTAAATAGAGCATTTTACACTTTTCAAAAACATGTAAATAGAACATTTTAATTACACTTTTCAAAAACATGTAAATAGAACATTTTAATTACACTTTTCAAAAACATGTAAATAGAGCATTTTACACTTTTTAGAAACTCTTAATTAACATTTTACGCAGGTTTCTCATTTTTTTAATGATTTTAATGACATATCTCATTTTGATTCCAGCTTAAATTGGATATGGGTCATTTTGGTTCTTCACAGACGATATGACTTGTGCCTATTAATCATCTATTATTTGAATTTATTAAATACAGTTTAATTATTTTAGTGTTAGAAATGCGTCGTATTCAAATTACACTTAGCTAAAAGCTAGAAACATCACATGGTACACTATTAGGATTTCAAATATCACTATTGATAACAATACCAAACTATTTTTCCCACAATAATATTATTTTCCATTACCCATGTTCATGTTGCGCTAGATCAAAATCGAGAACCAAAACAGAAATATATGTGTGTGTGCTCGCAAAAAAAACACACTTAACATTGAATAGGAATGAGGGTTAGGTTAAAAACTGATTTTTTAAAGGCTGCTGTAGTAGTAAGTATGGAAGAAGCATATAGCACTTACTATTATGTATTTGTTCGGGTTTTATAGAGTTAGGAGATTTGGATGGAAATGCACCATATGCGGCCAGGCGGCCAGAGAAGACCGCAATCCATTCCATGTAAGAAAGATTATATTATAGAGGAACATTGCACGTTGGAAGTTTGTGTGTAAAAAAAAAGTTCATTCCATGTGTACAAGTGGTACAAGTGTGTGGAGAGTGAATAAGACAGGCAGAATGAAGGATAAAAGGATAAGGGGTTGAGGTCTGTGAGCGAGTAACCAAACCAAACCAAACCACCATCTAAAATCCAACCAGTTGGATGAACAATTTTCAAGTTGAAACTGAAGGAGCAGACACAAACACAAAAGTCGCTTCATTCTCAATCAAATTCAGTTTCATGCACATGTACAACAAGACTCTCCCAAAGTCTCTCTATCTCTCTTCTTCCTCGTCCAAGTCCAAACAAACCTCGTCCATATAATCCACCACGCATCAGACACCTTTGTGGTTCACGTGCTCCTTCTCTGTGCCTTGTTCTCTCAATTTCTTTCAAGTTAAACTCCCCTGCCTTTAACAATTATTATTATTATCATTCTCGACCAAAAAGCTAAATCTAGTAGTTTAAGATTTAATCCGAGAGTTGTTATTGTGTGGAGTTCACAGTGTGGAGTACAGAGCCGGATACATATACATACAAGAAGATATACTGGCTATAACTGCATACATTATTATTACTTATCTGTTTAAAGTGGATTATCATTAATAATATTAAAATTTCGAATTAAAACTTACTTGCTTACGGTATAGTTTTTGAGCAATAAAAAAGGATTATGTATTGATTACAATAGTAACCAAGAAAATTTATAACGCAAACGTGACATCAACATTATCAATCACTATATACAGTGTATATACCGAAGCCGGGGAAAATACGATAAACGTTCATCAATTCGGGATTCGAAAATATTCGGCGGGATTTTTATCAATGCGCACAATAGCGTACCACTACGCGTAAACTTAAATTGCGGATTCCAAGTTAAGAGAGTAAAAGTTTAGTATAGTTTCTTGGAGTGACAGAGTTCTACGAGGAAATATATTGGAAGATATTTTGATATCTACGAAGGCTATATGTACTGGTATGAACTAATGTTTTATATTTTTTATTGCCCGCTCTCTATTTATTTTTTATTTGGAAGAATTAATTAGCCACATGCATGTCAAGTTTTTATTTCATTGGAATGTCAATGCCAATTTTCAGTGTTGTCGATTTCAATTGGGGAACGTAAAAGTACTATTAGCATTGCATATTGTATAGAAACTGAAAACTAAGGATTTTTTTATGCCTTGCAGATTGCAAGGCTATCTCGATCACCCTCACCGTTACCGTTACCGTCACTGTCATAATACAATTAATTAATTAATTAATCATTTTTGTACATGTGCTGTACACTGATTGGAGATTGACAATACTTGCCAATAGTTATATATTGCTTGAATTTTAACATAATTTATAATTGACATGAATTTTACACTGTATTCTGCTGACTGACCCTCCAAAGCTAAGTAACCACTGATTGAGGAGCGACATAATAATATTATGTGTTCCCTTCTATACTGTACCATTCGGCTGTCAAAAACAAATAAAGCAAAAATACTGATTTGTTTTTTAAATTCACATACTTCCCGCCTTACTCCCATACAACGTAGAACGTATGTGGTATATAAAATGAAAATTCCAATTTACTACTCAGGCTTGACTTTGACTTTGAATGCGAGGAGCTCAAAACTCTACTTACAGAGTGACACGCACAGTTCAAATATGTATAAGATTTTCCAATTCCAAATTAATCTGTACCACTAACATCCATTAGATCCAAGGACCTAAACCATAGGCCATGGTCACTTGTGGAGAGTTTTTGCCTCCACCATACCAGTCCAGTGCCCAATATAAATATGGTTTAATTTAATAGTGCTTTAGTAATAAGTGCACCAGTGGCACTGGTCAACGTCCATAAAATAGGAGTAGTGATATACATCGTATAAAGAGTATGAAATACTCGTCTGTTAGTTAACAAAAATTAAACATAGCTCACCAATAGTTAGAATCAGAAATGAAAATGAATAGGTATCGGCATCGGCTATAGAGTCGTCGTCGTCGCGTGTCTTGCTCGAATAAAAGCCTTTAAAATACTAGTTATTGTTTGACATGCATAGCCCAAATCACATCGAGACAAAATAATTAGTTAATGGGACATTTTGGAGTGTGGAAATTACATTGGATTGAATTCCACTGATCTGTGAATTGTTAAATGTGACTTGGGGACAAGCAATTTTGTTTTAAATTAAATTCCAAATCCCACTGTTTGACAACAATGTCAATTATTAAACAATTTACAGGTGAGAAAATTAGTGTGCAATTTTGATTCAGCATATAATTTTTTTTGTGTGCTAATTGGGAGGCAAATTAAAATGAGTGAGTAGGAGTTCTGTAGACAGATGAGGGAGGGGGTGGTTAAATAAACACTTGAAATTATCATTTTGCTTTTGCACCTTACAAGTTTATATCTGGACTTTTTATGAGACCATTTTTTTTTGCGGGAAAAATTGCATTACCATACCAATTAGACTTGATTTGGTAAGTAAGACAGACTTACACATGTCGATGTTAGTATATTCTCTCTTACTATTGATGTAACGATGATTATGATTCCAATTACGATAAAATCTCCGGATTTATAAGCACCCCAGGTAAAACGTGTACAGGTAGTTTCGTCGTTTCATGTCATTAAAACCATTATGAAAATCCTATGCTAGTACTCTCCTCATTATGTGAAATACTCAAATACGTAAATTTAATTAGTGGAAAAAATAGATTTCGAATAATAAGCTTACTATAAAAAAAATAATAACGAAAAATATTGTCATTGCCATTGCGCTCGGGAGCAGTAATCTTGAATTACAATAATTACAATTACTATATGCAAAAGCGAGGGAGGACGACGAACGACGACGAACGAAGACGAAGATTAGGCCAATTTTTCTGTTTATTTAGGATTTCATAACCTATGCCTACGTATATACAAATTGCGCTTATTATTTGTAGTGGGGGGGGGGCTGCGAGGACAAATAAATGCCATAACCCATAGGCGCAAATCTATTGGTTTCGTTTTTTTTCACGTTGGTACCAATAACAATTTTTTCCCAAGTTTATGTTTACAAAGTCTCCTCATTATTTTGTCGTGTCTCGTGCATCTTGGTTCTGGTTCTTGGTTGACGGTTTTACTCTCGTAATTTCGATGTAAATGGCGAATTGGAATTTTGGCTCATGAGAGAGCGAGGAGTGATACAATCAAGCGTGATTTCGTCTTCAACTTCTCTCTCTCTCTCTCTTGTGGTGTCGTTTGTTTTGGATTGGTTTTGGGACGTAATGGTAATACGTCCTGTAGGACGTAAATTACTTACAGAACTTACAGCTTTTGGGATTTAATTTGATGCTGACGATGCAGTAGTGTGGTGGACTCCTTATTGACAACTGATTGGCAGATTGAGTAAACCCACATGACATAACTTATTCTCGCATACGTTTACTTTTATTAGGGACATACTAAGTAGGTACCATACACATTCAGTATTATATACCTACCTATTTCCATGGCGCATTTGTGTAGTAAATATTTAATTATGTATACACATGTGTGGGACTACATGTATAATTATACTGAAAGTTTACATACATTTTGCATTCAAGTAAATATTGCATTGGTTTATATTATTATAGTATAGTGTGGTTTCGTTTTTCGTTTATACCCGTCCTGCTGGCGCTGGCCAGGCACTGGCAACTCTTAGCGAAGCCATTTCTTTGGCCATTCTTCATTTACAAAAAAAAATATGCGTATTTGTATTCTTTGTGGTTGCTGTGTTGTTGCTGGTCGGCATCCACGGCTTCAGTACTGACGATGAGTGAATGAGATTGAGAGAGAAGAAGAAACTTCGTGTGCATATTCACCTTCCACCAATGTTTCTTTTGTACAAATTACATTTTGCGTTTCGCTCGCAATCAGCACTACGGACAGAAACGAACCCAGTGCGAATTGCCAATATTCAATAGAATTTAAAAATTTAATTAGAGATGTAGAAAAGGTAATTCAAATTTGTAGTGTTTGGATTTCCTATATAGTTTTTGAATCAATGTGCCGTATGTATAGTAAATAAGTATGTACCTAGGTAGGTAGATACAATCAATAATGCTATCGATTAGAGCAAAAAGGTTTTATTTTAGATATGTAACCTACAAAGATTGTTTGATTTGATTTTATATCAAGTAGACACATCCACACATCTCTTTCATTTCGTAATATAAAAGGAAAAACAAAGCGAAATTGAAAACACTTGAGCTTTCAAAGCAATAATTAATAAATGCTTATGAAAAATGAAAATTCCTGCCCTATGGTAAAGGCTTGGGCTTGTTCGAATTTGCAAATTAGCAGTAGTAGTAGCAGGCCGATATGCAAATAAATAATTATGTTGTTAGTCTTTACGTATATACTATGAGGACTGTGGACTCCTAGATACTATTATGTTGACATTCTAATTCGATT
Source organism: Dicyrtomina minuta (assembly GCA_949802685.1). Lineage (NCBI taxonomy): Eukaryota > Metazoa > Arthropoda > Collembola > Symphypleona > Dicyrtomidae > Dicyrtomina > Dicyrtomina minuta. The sequence continues at coordinate 74,294,674 of OX461809.1, read as the reverse complement.
TTGTATGTAAGTCTGAAATGTCCTTGAAGAAACGTGGCTGTATGTACCTACATGTAAAAGTAATAGTTGCTTTGGATTTGCTGAAAACATGTTAATTTTTGCTTCTAAATTTACACGTGTAATTTAATGTTCATATTGATGGCTTACACAAGTCATAGGCGGGAAACTTACTGATTTAATTCAATTTAAAAAATCAAAGACGCCCAATATTTGCAAAGGCAAAATCATCTTCACCACAATGCAATGGTTGCCAGCACAGCACTCTGAACTGCGATGTTGAGTATCTATGCATATATTACTGGCATTTAGGTACTTACTGTACATAATTGAGTGACGAATCTGCACACGATTTAGCCTAGGACGAGATGATGCAAAATTCAAGGAAACTCTCATTACAAAACATTGTTGTCCAGCGCCAGAACCAGAACCAGTCAACCAGTGCCTGCACTAAGATCATGGTACCTAGGTACATACAAGAGGTAACATTGAATTTTTAATGCGTGTCATTTATATGCAACACATTGTTGAATATGTAAATTGGTCTCTGGATCAGATGAGGATGAAATGATCCTATTCATTTATACTTGATGATTCACCCCTCTCCACTCTACACCTCTATACTACACCTCTCCACATTCAATAGGCATGATTGGATCATGTGGGATGTGTCTTCTGTGACTGTGTGTGTGTGGAAAAATCCTTGTTTTTCCTGGTCGTGGTCTTAAGATTACGAGTTTTTTTTTCTTTCTTGCAAATGCTAATACCGCTTATAGCTATAATAGCATCTGGTTATCATAATATGCTTATGCATAACATGTATAATATATACTTGACTCTCCCCAAAGTCAAAGTAGAAGTCGAACTCGAATTCGAATTCAAAAAGGGATGACGTCAAAAGATATTAAGATTAGAAGACAATAAAATACTAAATAGAAAGAGCGCCTTTGGTTATTCTTGTCACTCACCATATTATTATTATAGTTTCCTTCATCCTCCTATGACACATTTCCCATACTTGTCTTCAAAACAAAGCCCATATGTGCTTCCCATCTCGCTCTCGTCTTTCCTATACATTATATAATAATGGCGATGTCACGGTTACAGACGTAATTAATATTAAATATATTTAAAATATTTACATACGTATGTGCATCTATTTTTGACATTTTACTGCATTTTTGATGAATGCAAAACAACACATCTAATCTTCAGAGGACTGTATAACTGCGTAAGCTGTTTCTATTAAGTATAAATTTTGTATTCAAAAGTATTTCTGGGAAAATTAAAGCACATATAATAATATTCTACCTTCAACGATATTATAATGTACATCTCGCATCAAAGTTGACAGGGTTGCTCAGTTTCACTTGAACTAAAATCAAAAAAATTATATTTATATAACACACAAAAGTCACTTTCAAGAATTTTGGAATAGATATTTTAAACGTGTAAAGCACTGACAACGCAACGATGAGGCTGATAGAAAATCGATTTCACTGACTAGTGAGCCCATACAACCAAAACCAATCCGCGTCATACTTTACACGCCCACGATAACAACCCTTGTGCAAGTCTTTGTACACATCCAGATTCCCCCTTCCGCTCCATGGCTTGATCCATTACTCAATAAAGCCCATAAAGCCCCTATACTTCCTTTAATCGGATTAAAAAACTCTGGAATTAGAATTATTGTACTCCTACAAGTTTATTTTTCACAGTGTGTATTTTTAAAATTTGTGAATATTATTGGCATTGGCTTTTAAAAAAATGGAAGGGAAATTTATTTCCTGTATTTTCGACTTTTTGTAAAATATCAAACAACATAGAGTTACATATGAAAACCAATTGAATTATCGTTATCGAATTATGAATAGAATCTTTAATGCAATATGATTATTCTATAGACTTTGAATATGCTATCAAATGAGGACGGAGGAGGTAGGTAGGTACATACTAGAGTTAAGATATACTAATGTTATTATTATTGTAATTCAAATAATAGGTTTAAGAAAAGGAGACATTCGACATTCTAATTTCTAAAGATAGATTCAAAGAATGCACAAAGGCTATATAGGAGAATCTATGATTATGGTGACAAAAAATTATCTCAAGTTATTCTTGCCTTTATTATTATTATTACTATTACCATTATTATTATTGTTATATTATGATTTGTATTTGTGTGGTGGTGATGGTGACTGTGTGAGTGTACAGACGAAGAGTGAGCCTTTGTACGAGACTCCCTTCCCATTCCCATTGCATTATTATACCCTTACCACCGCACCGTTGGATTTGGATTGGAATTGATTAAATAAATAGGCAATTTTATGCATACAGAATAATTCCAAGGCGATTGCATAATACTCATTTAAAAGGATTAACTGTGCATGGGGCAGATGGGGTGTGTAGGGTATAGGACCTATGGAATAGGGTACAGGAGAGCACTGCATTGTTGTCATAGAAATGTACCGTAGACAGCTACACACTACAAAATAGAAAAGGCAAAAGACATAGGGTAAATCCATTTAGAAAAATGTGAGTGAATAATGTAATTTTATTGTTAATTGTGTATGTGTGCAGGATACAATCTACGTATATAGTGGGATATCTCATTTGTAAGTTGGAACATTAACCCCTATTGAAAAATTTAAATCTTTTTTTTAATTTCATGTCTGATACATATATTTTCTTCAGATTCAGAATTAGACACAGAGAGATTCATCCCACTGATAATATTCAGAGTCACAATACTAAAGACTGATTGACGGCATCGTAAAATGTAGTAAATATCAGAGCGCAAGCTCCTATACATAGTCAAAGCAAAGGCAACATCACATAGCAGAGGATCAAGCCATAGAATACAGAATAGACAAGAGCATGCCCACAGTCAAAAGCGACAGAGAGAGACAGGCTACGCATTCTGTACACAGAGATAATCGTACGCGTAAATCTGTTGAATGAAATGAAAATTGAATGAAACAATTAAGCATATATTATGTACAACTTCATGAGTGCTATTCGAGTAGAATTGAAAGCATGCGACAGATAGAGACATACCTACCTACATCCCTATTGCCTATTATGACTATTATTATGACGAATACTATGTTCTCTCTACAGCACAGGTGGTATCCATCAGACTTCACTTTTACTCGGTCCCACATATAATATAACTCCGGGTATACGTACATAGTGAAAGGGTTCCTTTCCATCTCACCAACACCAACAGTAACAGTTGATGCTATTATGTGGCTGACTGAATCTGCACATTCTCATTCTTCTGTCGTCTGTCTGTCTCACGTCTCTTTGTCTCTGCGTACTGTACTGTATGCCTGTATCAGTATCAGTATCAGAGCATACTATATAGCGTCAGCTTGGAATATGAATCTGAATTTGATTTGTTACAGGTGCAATTGTTGTTCCCTAATTCAACATTATTACATTACACTGCACTATGGACAGTGAGGCATGTCCGTCTGCCGTCTTTTCCTTCAGCTATAATAATGGATACCTTACAACCGGTTGTGTTCTCTTGTTGTTGTGTCGTCCTGTGTTATGATTTTTGCGAATTACGCACCGTGCATACGGATTTATTACACTGCATTATTACAACCACTATACTATATAGTATTATCCAGCTATATACAATGCATTCAATTTTTATATTTTGCTTTTGGTCCTTTTGCTTCAGTTTACAATGGGATCATTCGCAGATCGAGTCAGGATTTTTGTGAGGCTTTTTTAGCTAATTTACCAATTTATGATTATGAATGTGCAATGTAATGTACAGTGTTGTCATTTAATTGCACTTTTTACATAATTCATGGAATTATTATACTCTGTGGGTCTCTATGGTCTATGGCACATTTTTTGAGATGACCAATTTTCCAATCTAATAATTACTATGTAGTGTATATAGTGTGTAGTTATGTATGTAGTTATGGTTTCTTATTCCGTTGCTTCCTCGTCTCATATTATAATGGCAGTAATAATAGCAGTATGATAATGATGATGATGTTTACATATGAGTATTCAGGATTCAGCTGTAAAATTCAACGAGCAAAATGAGATGGCTTGAGGCACAAGAGAAAATCCATTGCATTTTCAGAGTGGGATAGTCAATACATACAATTACCTACATGGATAATTGATAAAAACTGTTTGCAATTGCGGTTAGGGCTCTCACAGTATTATATTGTAAGGAGTACTGAGGTTGGGATAGCAACCCTAGTTTTAGTTAGTGATATTTTTGCAATATCAATAAAAAATATTGTAATATACCGAGTCAACCCCGTCTGTCCAGTCCTAGTATTTTAAAACGCAATTTTAAACAGAATCAAACAAACTAAGTACCGACTAGCACCTCACAATAATCACTTTGGAAAATAAAATAAAAGTTTGATTCTCCAATCTACCTACTCCTACTCCATCAATTTATTTACCATAAGGATAGGGCCGAATTTACCAAACCAATCCTTTACTAGGTGCACCAATAAAATAATCCGCCGAAGCCTAGTCCATATATATATAAACATTTGCATTTTTATGGCAATTGCTGAAACTGGTGTTCTGGTTCGACGTTTGGAAAATTTTAAGTGAGGATTTAGCACAACCGTTCAATTGTGGTCAATTCTGTTCAACAAGCTTCTACAATGTTCATAACTACTAAAACTGAAGTCTATTAAAATGCGTAAACCAGTATTTTTTGTGATTTGTCAGCAATTGATTCTACTTTTTGGGCCAACAAAATTAGAGGGATTGGAATGCTATTCCTGCCCATACAGCCCATGTGGTAAAAAAGAAACATGTCCTTCGGGCTTTAAATTTTGCATTATTCAAGATTATGAAAATGCTCAAGGCAAAAACTCAATACATTCATGCTCAATCTCTAACGATTTGTCGCGAGAAAACTCTTGTGCAAATACGAAGGAACTGAGTGATCTGGGCAAAACTCAGCCAGGAAATTTTATAGTAACTGAATATTGCGCATGCAACACAGATTTGTGCAATAATTCCTTTCTGCCTAATTCCTCAAACAGAGTCAAAAACAGCTTATCAGTAATACTTGTCTTCATCTACTGTTTTAAATTCAATTTAGACCTTTTCAACTCAACTTAGCTGGACTGATAATATGGAAAGCAACAGATAAATTCATGAAATAGGAAAGCAATACATTGTTTGAACAAAATTATTAGATTATCTTCTATAAATTCGAATAAAAGTATCAGAAATTATGTAAACCGCACAATAAAATAATGAAGATGCAGTTATAATAATGTAAGAAGTACTAAGGTTGGGCTAGCAACCCCTATGTATCGTATGTATTTACTGTAATTTAACTAATTTTTCTGCTGTAATAATAATTGTAAATTGGTGTAAGTCTTACTTCATTTTGGAGTGAAAATGAAACTGGAAATTAAATTTATTTACATTAATAAATTGCTTCGACCTAAAGTCTCTAATGTGTATATATAATAATGACCATTAATTATTGTCAGATTTCACATGGTGACAGTGCAATATATCTTACAATATAATATAGAATCCCTGTGCCTGTGACTCTACATTGTATAATATCCAGTGTACAAAAATGCACTTTTGATATTTTAAATAATAATTAAAATAGTAGTAGAGTTATTTTTATTTTGCAATTAAGGCTACGGCACGGCTACGGCACGGCTACGGCTTTAGAAAAATATACTAACTTCAACTACTACTTACTTACGAGAGGAGACGTTATAGCGTGGGAAAATGTGAATTAGCGGAGTAAAAGAAAAAAAAGTCAAAGAACTTGTTTTTGTTTTTGCTCCGGTTCTGGTTGTTTTGCGAGCATTAGACTTTGAATTTGCGTATACTATTAAGCTTAATTTGTAAAGTGTCGAAATATTTACTCAGACAGGGGCAGAGCATTGAACGGCTTTTATTCAGAAAACACAACACAATGTGGAAAAATGGGGAGAGATTTTTATCAAAATATAAAAAGGATTATAAGAACAACAAAAGATAAGAATAAAAATACAAATGAATAATTTAAATAAAGAGATTTTCAATTTTGCAATATCACAAAATAAATTATTATTCTTGTAAACGAGCTTCGGAAGTCTAAAAAAGTTTTTTTGTTTCCTCTCTTTGCGTATTTAATTTTGACTGTACAATTATATTTCTTTTAATGGATTTTGAAGTACAGTAATTAAATGGAGTCCGTGTTTTTGTATCTGTACTCGTGTGTTCGAGTGTTCGTATTTCCAGTCTCACAATCAGTCTTATTAAAAGGGAACAAAAAATATCAAAGCTATATACTCCGAGTTTGGTGCATTGATATTCTAATTCTAATAAAATAGTATGGTCTGACGTATGTACTTACCTACCTAAAGTAGATTCTTTAAACAATTGCAAAATAAAGCTCGCGTCAGTCCTCGCGTCGTTCAGTGATGAGAATAATGAGCGTGTGGGAAGACTAAAACTTCCCACGGCAAAACAATATCTATCTGTATGAGATTATGCCTCTGAGCTCTTAACCTCACAGTCCCTGTAATTGCCAGAGAGTTTAAAATTTTCTTCGATACAGCGTATCAAATCGTTTGTTTAGTAATCTCATATTGTATCCTCAGCAGCCTTCAAACAGAGGAATAAAGTGTATCATCAATATATTACGTTTTTATAATGCAAATTTTTAGAAACATTTTAAAAGCAAAATGTGTCTAACAAGGAAGACCCATCGTTTGTTTAACCATCATCTCCGTACATCTGCACTCCGTACTCTTGGCTTTCCAAAACAATAATTGCTGGGCACAATACAAACTAAAAATGTTTCCTCTGCATTTTGAGTGGCTTGGTCATATCTAGTTGCCCAGCAAAGTTTGAAAATTTTGAATTTATTATATTTTCCCGCCTCTAATATTGCCTAATTTTTTTAAACCAAGGCAAGAATACCGTTATGCACAACAGTTTAAATTAAAAAAGAAAGTAAATATGCAAACAATTTCAATGAAAATATGAAATTATGTAGCTGTATGAGATGAGGTGCAGTTCGGCAAATTATACGAATTTAAACTTTAGTGGGTAAATAAGGCTTTTATTCGCGAAAAAATTCAAAATTCAAACCAAGTAATTTTTGCAAAGAGCAGCTACAATGACTGACTTTGCTAAATTGCATTTAATCGCTATTTCATATTAAAAAATTTTTGAAACATGAGTAGGTCTACCAAATCACAAGGCGTGTATTCCTCGTGAGTAAATTGTACATTTTGTTCTTACAACTATACATATGTACGCATGTGAATGCCAGGACTTCATAAAAACTAAGAAATTCTCTTTCCATTTAATTTATCCAGCCCAGGCACGTTCATCTCATATCGTACATCGTAATAAGCTCTGATGTGCAAAAAGAGTCATTATACCTAGAAAAAGAACAAAATGCATTTTCCACGTCTTGAGTGTCATGTCAAATCAGAGGCATCTTGATTACTCTTGAATCTTTGAGGTGGTGGAGGTGGAGATGGAGGTGTATAGTCTTCTCTATAGTGCCAAGTGCCAAGTGAATAGCTAATTAGAATTTTGTAAAAATTTAGCGTCAAGGTGACAAAAATGTTATTTGTATGACTTGACTTCTTTCTATGGACTCTTCAGTGTGTCTTCAAGAGTGTCACTCTCAATAAAAATACAAGTCTATTTTTTTTATTACGTGAGTTATTTTTTTATGTGTTACAATAATTATAATGCCTTCGAAGGTATTTGCTTCCCTCACAGCTCATAGTTCTGTTGCAATGTTCTGGTGTACCCTATGTATTCGCTGTACTTATAGTTTAGTAGACACAAGTACAAAAATGTAATTTCCTTTTTAAAAAAAATGAATGACTTTTACCTTTAAACTTTTTGAAAAAAATAATATTCTCCATACATACATACTTACGTACGTGATCTACCTAATTCACTGCGTATACTATGAAGCAATCAGATTTGTATAGTTTTATTGTTACTTCGCCTGAACTACTCCTGAAACTGAAACTGGTACTAAACATCTTACACGCTGTTTACCACGTTTAGGTGAGGCTACCACTTGTGAACAGAAAGGAAAATGAGGCACTTTGGCTTTGGCTTTTAGAATTGAAAATTGAAATGGAAATGGAATGGAACATTAATTCATGTAAGTAGAATAGAGTGTCCTCTCGGGAACGGCCTTCAATCCCCAATTCAAAGAGCCCGCCCACACTATCTGTTGTAGTTGAATTCGTAGATGTTGATTCTCTACTCCTAGATACTAGATACTCAGATACTCTGGTAATTTAATTAAAATTGCATAATTACGAATTAATTGTTAGAAGAATAAATTATGTCTGTAAATGTTTTATGAAAATGAAATTAAAGACTGACTAAATGACACTCCTGTGGGACACAGCTGACGCTGACTTTGGAGCGTGCGTACACAATATACTCTATACTGAATAATCTATATAGTAGCGTATTAGTAAGTATTTCTACTATATGATTCATACTAGAGTCAAACAAAAGATAGTAAAGTATCCTCAGTTCCGTAACAAATTACATGTTTACCTTTACTATGTATATGAGTATAAAAAAATGTTTGTCTATGTGTAATATGTGCTTGAGCGTACTGACTGAACCAGCATTTTCATTCCGTCCGAGTGGCGGTGGTGTGGTGCTGATGGTGATTGATCGTATCAGAATCACAGAGATACTTTGCATAGAATTAGAATCAATGCGTAATGGCTGTGACTTGACTCTAGATGTTTGCGATTAACATTAAATGCAAGAAAAATGAAAGAGAATCTGTCTTACGCTTACACACTCAAAGCCTCACGCTGACTCCTGACATGTGTTCATGTCCCGTCTGTCTGTGTCTGTGTGTGTGTGTGTGTGGAGTGATAAGGGACCGTTTAGGAGATTGCACGTTATTTTAAATGTATAGGAAATCGAAATCCTTGCCGAGCCTACAAGAGGATGTAGGTAGTATTTGCATTTGCATTTAAATTCTATTTTATGTGACTAACTATATCACAGGGAATCTGAAAGGGCAGCTATACACACTCATATATTTGACACACTAAATTAGTTTTGCACGATCCACAATGTACAGGCTGTGTGTGTCTGTGTGTACTGTGTGTGCTTATATTTTGATTCTCTTGTATTTTTGCATTGGACACTTGAACTCTTGAAGCGAGACTTGCATTGTGTTGTCTGGTTCTGGCTCTGGTTCTGGCTCTGGTGGTTCTTGTCTCCATGTTAATTGCAGTGCTGGTACTTTTTTGTTGGTAGATATGCACCTACATTGTACAAGGGAAAATAGATAGGTAAACACACACATGACTATTCTAAAAAATAATCGAAGGAAGCCGGAAAACGGAAATATAATGTCACGGTTGGGAAATGAATTCAATTCATTTGTTTGTGCTTTTCTGAGTGATATGCTATTTATTTGCATTAATTATATTTACACTGATTACGGACGCTGATAGTTTTGTGAGCCTCTGGATTTTTTGACTTACTCCTACTGTTAAAATGTGTATTGTGTACTGTGTGTGCATTGGCGGCCTATCTATACGTAATTCTGCATAAGCTTAAAACTGCTCTCGTTTAACACAATGCGTGTAGGGGTACAATGCAATGATAAATGCAGCGCATTTGATTAATTAATTTAGTAGGTGAATTGACTCGCAAGAGGTATGAGACATTTAAATCTAAATTTTAAAATACACCACAGAGACAATAACTTTAAACTTTGATTTCATTATAATGTCTTTTAATTTTATTTTAAATTCAATTTTGATTGCATTCATTATAGCAGAGACATTAGTACACGCCATGATTTTTATAAGCAACTGCGTCTATATGTATATTACGATGAGGGGAAAGTTTTTATCTAAAATGCGTAGTCATCATTATAGTTATTTTATTTAAGCGCGCTAAACTTTAATTTTGCTACTATTCACATATATAGACATAAAGTAAAAAGGAATTTGTACAGTGTCATTTGACTTTATAATTTATTTTTTAAAATATTTTTCTTTGACATAAAAATTATAATTTTTCATCCTATTTTATTTTTACCATTTATATATTTTTATATAGGACTAATTCATATAGCCCGAAAGCGATAGAAAACACACTGGCGTTTGGTCATATTTTTCCCGGTCTCTTGCATGCGAGCGGCTTATGCTTTAGCATACACTTAGGCGTAGGTACAATTACCTACCTATGCTGGGTGCATGGGTAATAATGTTTTATGAGGGGAGAAAAGCAGATATACGTTTTTCATACGCGACAGTATTGCCGGTCGGTCGTCGTAATCGCACCGTATAGAAATATTTTCGCAAGCACCTTATATACCTACACCTATGGCCTATTATAATCTGGATTAATCTTATTAACTGATGTGAAAAAAAATGGTTTAAATTGATGCTCATTGACCGTTGAGGGATTGAGACTGACAATTATCTATACATGACCCTGAATAGTTACGACAATTCTCCTTTCACTTTTTGACCTGTGTAGTGCAATGGCAATCTGAACTTGCTGAGGTGTCTGCAATGGGCAATTCAAGTCTGATTGTGGATAATTATACTACACCATGTTTCACTTACAATTGATATTGGAACGATATATAATTATGCCATTATTATATAAATACACAAAATAGCTAGTTGTATATTCAGTATATAAAGAAAAACAAATAGCATCCTGTTCTAGTTCTGAGTCTGAGAGTGTGAGCTTAACAATCCGCAATCCACCATTCAAACCAAGAGTCAACAGTCAACGCAACGGGCTCCACATTTCCAAAGAAATTTCCTAATCACGATGTATACATTGTAGGTGAATTGTTATTTTATTTGCAAATACAGTAAATACATATATTATTTCCCAATTATTATTTCTATTAATTATTTATTTAGTGACAATAAAAGATGGGACTCTCTTCCCTCGTTCACGCCGCGCCAGGTCAATTACTAAAGATAAATAAACTCTTAATGAGCAATAATGACGGACGAATCACCGTAGTGTGGAATAACTCTTTCAGTCTAAATATAAAGCAGAGCGTAGCAAACACATACTAGTTTCATTTTTATTTTTAATAACATTGTACATATATCATGTAACAAAATAATGGGGAAAATTTGGAGTACGTACAAAATGTGTCCAACACTTTCATCTGGAAATACGTATGTACCTATGTATATTACATACCCTTTTAATGAAATATTTAAATTAATTACATCCACATACGCCTATATCCCATTAAGAGAATTTACAACAAAAGTTTATTCCATGTACATTGTAATTACTTAACGTACTATTTCCCACCCAAGATAGCAGTAGTGGCTGCTGGGGCTAGATTTTTATGGCCAAAGATGTGTCGTGCTGACAGCAAATAACGCTTATAATTACTGTATGTAATACCAATAAAAATACAACTACACCCCTATGGTTCTATGGTTGGTGTAGTACTATTAGTAATACTTTCCTGAGAACCCTATTTTTTGTGTATACAATATCTACTATTAATTATATTGTAATGGCAAACATTTGCAAAGCGTATATTGTAGTTACTTTATTTGACTTTTTATTTATCACATTCTCTAAGCTGTACCTGAACCACTATTACAATATAATTACATAGTATGTATACCTGTAGAACATTTTTTAGACATTTAAAAATTGGTTATTCCCATTATTCGTTATTGCCTGTAATTGCACATTACAACTACAATAATATTGACGTAAGGTTCAAGTTTTTTAAACTTGTACAGAAGAACTTATTCGCTTGAACAAGACAATTCATCGTTTGTGTGGAAATATGGTGTCTAATATTGTCTGTCATTTAGTTTTTGCCACATCTTCCCTTGCGTCATATCTTATTCTATGACTAATTGTGAGTGTTGAAGACTCAAGATTCGTAAGAGTAAGTCAGTATCAAAGAAAAGAACACGAGTACAAAAAGGAAATTAAAATAGACATGAGGCACTTAATACTTTGTTTGTGAACTATGCTCACTCCTCTCCTCATATCCGAACACCACACCACACACTTGTTGACTTGTCTTCTTCATTTCTATCTCGCTGATGATCTGATGTCAGTTTAAGGATAATGCAATGTAATGTCATGGGATGTAATGTACAACGTAGACAACGAAAAGGGTGGTGGTGTCGGTCTTGGTGAACTAGATGACTCATTCTCGTTAATATCCTTTTATTTAATTTAAATTCAAACTTAAGAAGTGCAAGTGGTGCTGGAGCTACAGATAATACAGTAAGAGTGCACACAGTCAGTACCATTAAACACATAAGGTATTTTTATTTTTACGCAATTAGCGCTTAAAAAAGTGAACAAGGGCGAATGTTGAGTGCGACTGGATGTTAAAAGTACCTATGTATTTATTATAGTTTTTTTCTGTGCCCATGTAACACAATAATGCAAACATAAAAATAAAGCTACACTTCTACTTTTTTTTCCTAATCGTATATCTCTGTACACAGTACCAGTACAGTGTACACTTCTAACGCGCCCGCCTTCTTAATCCATGGATCGTTGAACTATCTATCTGCCTAGTATAGACCAGTACGCAACGCCTGCAGAGACATTGATAAGTATTTATAAAGACCTTTGGGACAAACTGATGGGGAGATAAACCTATAGGGTCATGTACCATTCGCACTTTTACTCTCATAGTCAAACCAGCTTATTGTACAGCGTGATACTACTACTACCACCATTACTGCTAAACCAAATCGGTCTCAAATTAATTGCTGCCTCGCTACCTAGAGTTACAATAACTCGTTTCAATGCCCACTAAAGGATATTAATGTCGCATCACGTGAGTTTTTAAATCAAAATCCAAATGAATTCGAGTAGCCTCCTGTAACTCCCTAAAGTGAGATAAGAATAAATCACAGAATTCGTTTAGGATTCAGTTATATAGGGGGAGGAGTGGGAGCTTTATAGATTTTTCGTTACCTACTTTATTTTCACCTATTAAATAAACTGTGCATCTAAATATTTCATGGACATGGACCATGCTTCATTAATATTGAACTTTATTTAGGCGCGAGGAAATAATTATTTTAAATTTCAATATACTTTTAGGATAGATACAGATCATTGAATTTTTAATATGATTCAATGTTACTAAAGTTTCTGTAGCTCCTTGAGCTGCCTTGATGTCTCAAATCGCAATGCTAAATGAATTAAATACACACACACAATGGATCATACCATAGATATGTCACATAAAGGTAGCAGCTGATGGCTGTATTCTAAAATTAGTAAGGGAGTAGTAGAGGATAACTCATCCTGTGTCTATTCCTGTATGTGTGCGTAAACAACAATTATAAATAAAATGAAACCACATCGTATCACAACGCAGCACAGTCAGTAGCAGTCATTGCACGTTTGCAAAAAAAAATTTACAATGTATTGATAGTTGTAGTTTATCATAAATGTCTACTATAATAAATTTGCGGAAGCAAAAAAAAACTAAAGAAAAAAAGAAACAAAATACACCATTGAATCCAAGTAAAAAAACTCGATAAAAAGTGTTTACGAAAAAAAAGGGGAAAATACAAAGGATTACATAAGAGCTTAGGCTGCTGACGTTGACTGTGAGTCTGTGGCTGTCCTGGCCGTCAATGGAGTATGATACATGAAAGATGCTATAGGGCTGACGACATGGTGTAAGTTCTTGTCATTGTGTGGCTCTGGCCAGGTACTAATATGTCACCCAAAAACCCGTAAGTGGAAGAAATAATAAATTTTTCTGTCACATCCAAGCTGTACGTCTACGAATCTCCTTGACATGAGAACTCACCACCATTTATCAATCTAAAAGCGCACCTTTTTCCCCCCATCTCACACAGAAGCCCCGATCTCTCACAGAAGAAGAAGAAGATGAGATGAGATAATATTCTCCGATAGCCAATGCCACACGATGCTATTGCTAAAATAGAAGTGGTAACTTACATATGTATGTACATACTTGTAACATATTGACCATAACCATAGAACACTGTTCCATTTCCCATTTTACTATATTTTCGAGCCAGCCATATTATTTTTCTTGTGCTATGACGCTTCTACTTCTGGCCGCAATGCATATTGCAGTCTAAAAATGTACTGTAGGCTTGAGAGTACAAGACAGAAGAGGAGACAAGAGACAACAGCTTGAAAGGATTGTGTGTTGACGCGGACACTCTTGACTTAAACCGTACAGTATAAAAAAACTAACGTTTTTTTATGAGGCCATATCAGCACCTATGTGGGATCTACTTCGTGCTTTATCACGACAAGAACGGCTATATTTTTCTTTGAATTACCATAGCCCATGGAATTACATAATAAAAAACCTTAAACATGTATTGCACAAAGAATATAATCTTCTAGAAAAATAAGGCAAATAATACAATAATAATATAGAGCTATGCCACCCAAAAATTTAAAAAAAAACAAAAATCCTATGTATATTCCAAGGCATAACGATAACGATATACAAGATAAACATAAACCGTATAATTACACATAATATTATGTACTTTACATATATCTCTTTGTTATATCCAAGTACAGCTGAGCTTTCATCTCTCATCTCACCTACGAGTGAATGCATGTGTAAATAATAATATAATTGTGTAATGCAGCACTAATTTCACCATTATTTTTCATGAAACGCCTTGTTGATGAAATTACATTCAATTAAAATTGTATATTTCCATGTTTTCAAGTTTTCAACTATGTAAGCATATGTAATTTGAGCAAAGTTACTAAATTCATACATATATTTGTATTCATAAAGGTTCATTAGACACACCATACCAGTTTGTAAATTTTTTTAGAACGATGCTTTTTGTTTTTGAAGCACTAGAAGACGTAATACGTAATTACACTTGTGTGTGGTGATGTAATAATTACAGAGCGTTTCTAGGGGAGCGCTACTAGCTACTAATCAACTTGTAAAGTAATTAATCTAAATAATTAACAACTCAATCAATCAGTTCATCTTTACTATTATATTGTTAGTCATATTAATTTGTACAATTTTGAAGCGTACGAAATTAGGATTAAGTCTACGCCGAGAACGAGAGAAAAACAAGAGATGTATTGTCTGGATACAAATTCGTGATAGCTGCGCAAGGTGTCCAAACCCTGCCGTGCCCATTTGATTGCATGGATATGAAACTGTTTGGACACCTTGCGCAGCTATCACGAATATGTATCCAGACAATACGTACTTATAGTACATGCATTATTCTGTAATTAGTTTCTTTTTTTAACCCTTCCTTTAAAATCGAGTCAAATTTTTTTTAAAAAAGGAGCATTACTCTATACTAATATATGCAGATATCCTTTAGAAATTGCTCTGAATGATGCATATAGAATGGTAGGGTGTCGGGTATGATTTAGAGTTGACTTTGGTTTTGGTTTTAGAAGTTATTTCATTTTAAGTACCTATTACGAGCTCTTGTAATTTGAGACTGATAGGGAAAGGAGGCTTAGATTTCAGCGGTTTGCATTTTCTCACTGAATCTTTCTTACATACATGTATGTACTCAGTTTTACTTAGTTGAGTTCTGGTTCAGAGTCAGATGTTCATTGAGAGTTTAGAGTGGAGTACTTGAATCTAAGCTCTTGAATCTTGAAATTTAAATCAAGCCAAGTTTAAAAAGGCTGCCCATGATTAGTATTTAGAACACACCAGTACCAGTACCAGTGTCTGTATTTCACAAAGTGAGAACGCAGCTCTTACAGAGGGGATAACGTCCAGCACTACCACAACTATTACACACTTTGCTTACCCGAGTCTGAAAAGGAAGCAAACCTCCAAATGATTTTTACACGTCTTTCCATAGGGAGACAGAGACAGAGCCTGAGCCAACAAAACGATTCTCAAATTTCAATTGTAATTTAAAACCAATTCTTCTTTGAAAAAAATCACCATGCAAATACCATACCAGCCTTTGACACTTTATCATGTTATATGATGTAGGGAAATAATGATATTGCACTATAGTCAGTATGGATTTCCTCTATACAAGCATTTACCGATGTTACTAAATATGGTCATATGGCAACTATCATACTGGGTATATAGTGGCGGTCAAATCTACAAAAACTCCAAGTGCGTATCTCCATATAGAATACTATACAGATATTTTGAGATTCTTTTTCATATTAAAAAAAGTTACTCAAATGCAAGAGTAACACGGTTTTTGCAAAACCTAGAAAGTTTCTTGTTACACAATTTTAATATGTCATCAAATTCTATCTTGATTTCCAAGTTTGATTACTACAATAATAATTTTTTTTTGTCTGGCTCGCTGTGATTACTGATCAAGTCCCTACATCCAACGTCCAACATCCTCCAAGCCTACAAAAATAGTCGCTGCCTCTGTTTAAAATTCTGAATCAATAATAATGATCTGTCGGACGATCTGACGACTCACAGTCCCACCTCGATTCGATCTCTATCTCGACCGTACTACTATTCTTACAAAAAAAATACAACCACCGCGAACACAGAAACGAGACGTAGACGTAGATCTGAAGTACGTAGAAAATGTTGGGCAATTCAATGGTTTCAAGCCCATGCCGAAGCCGCCCATCCTATGGCACATATAGGTACACACTCGCTCCGTAGTAGTAGTAGTAGTAGTAGTAGAAGTAGTAGTAGTAGTAGTCCACTCCATAGCATACCATTGGATTCGCTTTTACTTTATGTAAAGGTATTTGCATATTTTACGATTGCTACGAGATATGAATACAAAGGATGAGCTTAAAATTCTCATTTTCTGCAATACATGAAAGGGATCTAATTTAAGTAGAAGGCTTAGGCTTTAGTATTAGTGAGTTCAGCTTATGAATATAAACTATAAACTCACGGACAGTAACGACGACGACGACGACGACTGGGTCGACCAACGAGAGCGTTGACGATGGCGGCAACGGCAGTGATAAGAAGTACCTACTCACACAAACACACACACACATACACATCTACACATTTACGCAAACTACGAACTATGGCCTGTGAATTACGAGGTGTAAGCATATACATATTTCTTTCGTAAAGATAGGAGTTAAAGTTTTCATAGTAAAGTGAAGAAGGAGATAAGCATGTGTTAAAAGGGAGACAACTCGAGTCCAGAATCATAGCACCAGTCCCAGATCCAGATCTTTCCATCTTCCTCTAGAAGAGATGCTATGTAGGATCTTCAAACTGATACTCAGTCGACTCACTCAGTCAGTTTCATAGCCAAAGCTGTCTTTGTATTTTTATGATAACACCTAAATCCACCTCCCTGTATATCCTTTCTCCATCTACCATCTACTCACAACCTCGTAGTGAGCGCATTTAGAATCATGTAAATCTTCATAGTTGATGAAATGAAATGGTCTCTTCTTAAGCCAGCGCAGCAACAACAGAATGAACTCTGTGAACAGATGAATTCGAAAAAATAGCGCAGTGTGTGAGTCCGTGTCAAATTAGAACGGATACGAAGAGAAAGCCTGTCACAGTCCCTGTCTCTTCTCTCTCTCTCTCTCTCTCTCTCAATCAATTTAATTTTTGCATCTTTAATTAAAGTATTCAACATCTTAAACGGTTTGTTTGTAGACTATAAGAAGTAGAAGTAGAATTTCCACTCGAGCTCGTACTTACCTATGTAGGTATTTCGTCCTCTATATCTCTTATTTTGTAAATGTGGCCTGTGGCTCTGTGGTTAAAATGTAGCGTGTATAGGGATACGAGCTCAAATATCCTTTCGCTTTTTATTATCTGCAGGTAGGTAGGTAGGTAGGTACCTACATAATTTACGTGTTAAGAGTGGGATCGCCCTGACGGTGACTGTGACACTCTTGAATTTGGGATGCACGTTCAGACGTTTCGGTTTCGAGTTTCGATTTGATCGTAATCGTACCTACTGTAGGTAGGTAGGTACATAGGAAACTGTATCGTAAAATTGTTGATTCATAAGTTTTGAGTGTAGTAATGATCCTATCTCTCAATGAACCAGCATAAGGTTGGTTTGGCATTGTGAGGGACCACGCGGCTGGGTGTTAGATTTGATTGTCAACTAATTACCATTGATGCGTTTTATTTATTCTTATCTTGATTATCGTGAGCATCAGGAGATTTAGATTTAGACATATACAGACATGGTCAGCTAGATATCGTCTGTGAAGAACCAAAACGACCCATATCCAATTTAAGCTAGAATCAAAATGAACCATGTCATAAAAACGAAAGCAAAATGAGAAGCATCCGTAAAATGCTAATATAATTAAGAGTTTTTTAAAAGTGCAAAATGTTCTGTTTACATGTTTTTTTAAAGTGGAAAATGTTCTATTTACACGTTTTTGAAAAGTGGAAAATGTTAAATTTACATGCTTTTGAAAAGTGTCAAATTTTCTATTTACATGTTTTTGAAAAGTGTCAAATGTTCTATTTACATATTTTTTAAAAGTGGAAAATATTCTATTTAAATGCTTTCAAGACATGTTTCAATATTTGTGTAGATAGTGAATATTGATTTTAGCTAAAAATGGATATGGGTCATTTTGCTTCTTCACCGACCATATATAGATGCTCAGGATATTATTACCATTATTGTTATTATCATTCCTATTGTGTCTCCTTCTCTCACGTACACTTTTGGCACTGGCTTCTTGTCACACACAGACAATCTGATGCCGAAATCAAAATCAAAATCGAAATCTACAAATCCTTTTCAAATACTTTAATACATATATATTTCTTTCCTTCCAATAATGTATATTCTTTTGACTTCTTGCTGTGACTTTGCCGTGACAATTGGGAATGGAAATTATATTTGGATATATATATTTAATAGATATTTAAATAATTTTTAAAGGTCGCGCAGTTTTCAACTCTTATAGCCATATAGTAAAAGAAATATGGAGCCCACAGTCGAGCCATAAAAAAATATGCTAGTTTAAAACTTGCACATGAATAATGTAATTTCCCATGTGTGTGTGTGTTATGTAGATATGTAAAATGTGTAATGGTAGTAAATGTCACTCACAATAATAATTCTATTTTTCGTGTCCACAACATTCTTTCCGACTCCGACTCCGACCTTCGCCATATTATACATTTAAAACTGTATAAGCCACGATAATAATAATATTAATAATAATAATCATTGTATGTACATGAAAAGCTATGTAGAATAATATAAGGATTACAATACTAATTTTGTAAAGAAAAATCATATTTGGTTTCCTTAAATGATGCATCATATGTCTCTAATGTAATTCTGGGGTGGAAAGTTCCAAGTCGTACATACAACATAGGAGAAGAAACGTTTTTAAATTTCCGTCTGCACCACAGAATACAGAGTCATGTTGATTTTGGGACAGAAAAGTAATCAAGCGATTTAAACAGCTGTAAATGTAAAATCTCATGCGATGTGATGGTGGCACAAGTACCTACCTATACATACACCTTTCGCTGTCTCCGTCCGTCTTATTCTCAGCCTCTGTAGGTCTTGAGGTCTTGACATTGTATTTATTAAATATGGAGATTTTTATACTTTTGAGCATAAATATAAAAATATAAGAATATGTAAACTGCTTTAGCCTTTGCCTTTTTCCAATTCCAATTCCAACTCTCTGCACGGACAGCTGTAAACGTTTATTTTAGTTTAAACGAAGAGTTGTTGAATAGAAGCGACAGAAAAGTAATCATGGTCACGTCAGTGGTATATGTGAACATGTTTATAATAGTAAATGTCAACCTGCGATGAACCAACGACAACGACGTACACAAGTTTCAACAAATTACAGATTTCACTTCAACATTTTTCCATATCTTTCATATCCTTTTTCTATGGTATTAACATTTAACAAGTGTAAACATACTATATATACTAATGTTAAAAGTTGAGATCATTGCTCGCTGTGTTTGTTGTTGTTGTTGATGTTTTTTTGTCAGTGTCATTTTGCTCAATATAATTTGGCTGTGCATTGTAAATAATAATTTTTAATAATTACACGAGACATCAGAGTCAAATTTGTCCTAATTGAGTCAAGTACAGTGGGAATGAGCTCAAAGGGGAAATTATGCGTGGTAAAATGCATAGATAGTCTAAGCACGTTGAGGCGTGAGGTGACGAAGAACGCAAAGAGTGATGATGAGTATATAGGGAGGTGTGCACAACACACAGTTTCCACATTTTCACCTTGTATTTCTGTCCAACCATAAATGCACATGCATCGCCATCACATATTCACATTTGTCAACTCGTGCAAGTCCCACAAGCCTGCATCTCTGTACACAGTGAAATCAATTTTGCACTTGCAGGAGCAATACAAATTTCCTCTGATGAGGTCCATCTACAGAATGGCAGAATATTTGGGCTGACTTTGACTTTGAGTGGTTGAAATTGAAAGTGTATCTGCGAGCCTATACCTATATCATAGGGAGGCATTCTACCGGTGTCGGTGTCGGGGACGATACATATGTAATTAGCTTATGCACATCTTGACTTTGAATGTGTGTATTAAATTTGGGTTAGAGACCTCGATCCAATTTTAATATCCGTGACTTCCATGAGCTCCGAATTAAATTTTATTACAGAGACCATTACAGAGATCTATTGAATCGTTTTGGAGCAATGAAAGTGACAGTTGTACAAGAATAAAAATACAAATTGAAAAGGATCAGTATCAAAACAGCACAGATTAATGATGCGGATAGAGACGTACACTACGACGTACAGATTAGATTTTATTGAAGTGTTTACTGGCCATATGTATGTCCGTACTGGGCACGTGTCAAAGATATTAATGGGTTGAAATTGGAAAATAAGAACGATCAAGACGTTCAAATGGAAACTTTTTGAATATTTTTTTCTTCTTCGCCTTTCCCCAAATTCTTTCACTCTTTCTTTATAATCATTTACAAAGTCAAAAAATGCCTCCACTCACACCGCTTTGGTGGAGATGGGACACACACACTGTGTTCTCTGTATATTTCACATACATAGAAATAACCGACTAATTCCTAAATGAGATTACGAATTACAAAGCGAAGTTTTTGTTTTACGATTATTTATAGTTGTAATACTCACTGCTGTTATAGCATAACAAGGAAACCACTGACCACTCGCACTCACTCTCCCTTTTTATAAATGCTGCAACTATCCTGCAAAAAAAAATAACTTTCGCTATCATCTATTCTACTACACTCCAAATTCCAAATACCTACGTAATTTATAGGAGGAAAAATGTGTTGTTGTTATGAATGCATGGTAGTGGCGATGGGGATGGCGATGGCACTACATACTACTAGTTAAAAAAAATACTGAATGGAAATAATATGCAAAAAACGACTGACTATATAGTGTGGGGAATTGCATTTGTATTAATAGGAAAATGCAAAAAGTTGGTCAGAGATATGAAACTGATAGAGCCAGAGCCAGAGCCTCACAAAGCTACTAAACGTTTTGAGTTTCCCTCACACAGAGTAGTCTTGTCAACTGTCAGACATCCTTTTCATGTAGTAGATCCAAAGAAGATAATATGAATATTTCTTGATCTCGACGACGATTTCCATGCTGCGCTTAGTCTCGTCAATTATCATTTTATAATCTATAGATGTTTCAAATCCAAATGCAGTAGTATATACATGCAATTCAGTGTAATCTCAATCCGTCATAGTGTATTGTGATTCTGACTCTGGTTTTGGTCCTGGTCAATCTTCCCTTGCTTTGCTAATGATGGTAATAGTAATAGTGCATCCTCACAGCTGCAGTCACACAGCATTATACTTACTATATGCACTACCCTATATAGTTTACATTCAGTGTAAAATAAAAATTAATATTTCCAATTCCCACTTCCATCCGTTGCCGTTGCCGTTTGCCGTTGTGTCTCGTCTCGAGTCCATAGTACACGACGACGACGATACTTGGATGGAATTTGCTCATCATCATAATAATAATTCTCACTTTCTGAGTTTCACCTTCCCATGCAGCTAAGTAGAATTTAATTCAATTCAAGTTTATACACAATTATCCCTTCATTATTCATTGTATTCGCATAGAAACTATCTTGGGCTTTTGTACTCATCACAAAGGGAGACATTCATCGTGGCCTAATTTATAATCTGAGGTTAATCTCTCCATGCAGTTAAGCGCATCGCCATTCCCCCATAGCCATATTACCACGCCAAGCCGTGTACCAAAGCACTAGACCACGAGAAGACCAACAGCATCAACAACAATAACAAAAGCAGCATATCAACCACAATAATTTATTACCGACGCTGTACGCATGAAAGTCTTCATAAGATTGAACTTTTTTTCCCATTTACTATCCTCCTTTAGAGTTCTATTATATATTATTATTTTTTTTATATCATCCTCACCGTGTAATTGTTTTGACTACAACTTCAAACTACAGACTACAGAGGAGAGGAGAGTGTAGTGAGGATCGAGGAATCGCAACATAACTTCAAGTTATGCTAGCATCTGATTATGTATACTCATTTGTATTCCTCTTCAGTTCGGACGTCTGTGTGGCTGTGCTGCTTGTTTAGAAGTTGGAACGTGGAGTTGGATTTGGATTTGGACTTGGAATTAGATAGTCAAAATTTACATAATATAGCATAATGTATCCAAGTTCTATGTGGTCATTTCAGGGGGTGTTTGAATTCCTAAAGTTAAAAACAGAGGTAAAATAGTAGTAGTAGTAGATACATGCTATGATTATCAATTTTGGTAAGCACATTCTTGTTTACAAAATTTAATTTTGTTGTTTGGGTTTTCGTTCAGGTCTCACATTATGCGCACTCATGGTAAGAGATAGTAAGAACAGTTTAAATTGTATTCAGTTTTTTTTCTTCTTCTAGGAACAGAGACAGAGACAGATTAAATGACGCGTGGAAAAATTGTACTCGCATTTGTTGTTGTTAGTGCAGAAATTCGAGCTATAATTAATTCATTGTGAAAAATAATTAAATTCATAATATTATTATGCTTTGTGTTTACTTTTTAATTCCGTACCATCCAATTTCAAGGAAAATGCATAATTTTCTCAGTACAATTAATTATTATTTTGCAAAGTTACAATATTACAAAAATATTTTGTCTTTACCTGACATGCCAACTCACTATGTAAATAGTGATTACGACCGAATTTTAGGCAGGGCTGGACGAAGGAGTAGCTTTTAGGCAGCAGTTTGTTTCCATACAAAAACGAACATTTTAATTTTATTGATGGTTTTCTGTGGTAAAGCAAAATTTTGTATTTAGATGTTTTAAAAAAGTGGAAAATTTTCTTTTTACTTGATTCAGAAAAGTGGAAAATGTTCTATTTACATGTTTTGAGAAAAGTGGAAAATGTTTTATTTCCATGTTTTTGAAACGCTCAAAAAAATTGTATTTGCATATATTTGAAAACTGCAAAATGTTCCATTTACATGTTTTTTGAAAATTCGAGGAGCGGGGGCTGCCTGCACTGGCCGCATTATCCGCCCTGATTTTAGACCCTAGAAGTAAAGCAAGCAGGAGCTAGAGTTCACGTTACTTTGGTAACTTATTTAACTGGTGAACTTTTTGACCATGATTTATGCAGGATTTTCACAGGTGAATTAAAGTGAAATACCCAAGCATACAAACGCTGCTAGAGAGGCTTCCGGCATTTGTCCGCCATGATCTCGAGTTTCGATGTTTATAAATGTACAAGTTGTCAGTTGTCAGTAAGGTTCTTCCCTCCTGTCTTAGTTAGAGTCGAATATAATTCTTTGATTTATAAATTTATTTGATTTGATTAACTATATCAGATCAATAAGATGAGATCATTCAGTTCTTTTGGTATTCTTATTGATTGTCTCCGTCCTTCGGCCTTCGTCCTTCAATGTATACTTTACGACAACAGCAAGGAGAAAATCGTAAACAAACTGCAGACTTCCATCTCCATTAACTTGTCTCTGTTTTTCAGTCCAAGTTCCACGCTCGTCCATCGCATTCATTCACCACCATGATGCGATGTGTGTATGCGTTCCTTTCAACGATCATATAATACACACTATGTGAGTTGTAGTCCATCTCCCTATTATACTGTTCCACTGTACATATAATAATTATACATGTGTAGTTTACTGGGACAGCGGGTCTGGTCGTTGCGGCTGTTGGCTTTTGTTATTACACTAAATACTTAAAGGGCAACCTTGCTGTCACACAGTCAGATCAGCGGAGGCAAAGACAACAAATTTATTTTGATCATGACGATGATGATGATGATGAAGGAATGTAATATCATTACCATGGGCAAATCAGTTTAACTATCAACCATTTCAACTTGAAGTTGACTTTTGGCTCTTGTAGACTCTGGACTAATGTAGCATGTTATTATGTAATAATTAAATTTGAACTAGGTAAAATGTGGTTTGGGAGCGTGGACGTGGACCTCACGCTGGGCTCGCGTAAATATTTTCAACTCACTGCGAGCGAATACTGCGACTCATCGCTGTTCTCTATGCTTGTACGTAAGCAAAGATGAGGATATTTTTTTTTGTTATAGGAAGTCATTACAAGAATGAGAATGATATAAAACACAAAGCTACTACCATTCCTATTATGACGACTCTCAACCACATCAACATTGTTGTTTTCAAATTAAATAACACATTCAGAGCCAGTCTGACAGGAGACGCACACTAAAGATAGCACGTGGACAAAATTCCCTTATACGAGAGAGGGACGAGAAGTACCTTCAGTATAACACTATTTCCTCCCATTACTTCCTTTTCCTTACGTGGGATTTATGGGAACATCTCTATAAATATTTATGATTGATATTTTATGAGTTAATAAACAAGCTATGAACGAGCGAGGTTTTGAGTGGACACTGGACAGTAACGTTGATTGTCTAGTCAATAAAAATAAATTCTTTTGGACGGATGAGCCAAATATAAATTCAGAGACCACAATAACTCCTTGTCAACAACAATATAAAGCGCATAGTATTTATATAAATGACTGCCATATGCGTAATTAATATTATTGCATATCGTTATTTGAAGTTATAATACAAGTTACTGTATATTTAAATTTCAACCTTGTTAACAAGTAATAAGGTCCAAGCAGTGGGGTGCATATTATTTCGATTTTCACATTTTTCGTATATTTACAGAAGCGAATTGTATATCACTTAATTATATACTGTGGTGTATCCCCCTAAATTGAGATAGTACTCTGCAATGGACATGTACCTGTAATCTGTATGGGCACCTCCACTGAGATATTTTATCTGTTAATATCATTAGTTAATTAAAAATGCTTCAATATAATTAAGTCTAAAAGGACCTTCTATCAGTATTCCTTTCAAATTAGGGACAGTTAATATTACCATTAAAAATTTATTTTCTAGCTTACTTTCTGTATAGTAAAGTTGATGTCGATTTCGATTTCGATATCGATTTCGGTTTCAAAGAATATCACACAAACCAATTATATTGACTGAGTGAGACGGGAATGCACACCCGTTTTGTTTCATTTTGAATCTTAATTTAATATCCTTGAATAAATTATTAAATGGAAAGGATGGTTTCTTCATGGTTTGTTTCGAGTTTGAGCTACTTCATTTTTTTGTGCGTTATTATTTACTGATGCACACTGCACACACAGGGACGTGGAGAGTAGTAATTGCAATTATCAGAGCAACTATTCCCAAGCCCAAGTGTGCTCAAAATTATGAGTGAAATACTTTCAATCAGGAGGGGATACTAATTATGGGTAGGTTCTTGTGAATAAGGAATCAACTTAGCAACGGCAACGAACAATATAGTTCTACACTCATAGATACCTGAAAGTAACTAAAATGTAATGTGAGCTGACGTACAACTCTGCAAAAAAAAACCATAGTCCAAGACCAATTCCAGGCCACAATACTCAAACCCAAACCCAAACCCAACCAAATGCATTATTATTATTATTGTGATTAGCATTTGCACCATTATTATTATGGCAGGTAGGGCTTGAGTATATAATAATCTTTTACTAAATTTGAATTTGAATTCAACTATAGTATATATTGACTCCGGCTGTGACGGTATACCTACTTTTCACTACTACTACTACTCCTACTACATATTAGTTACATATACAAAAAAGACAGCGAGTTTAATTGGGCAGTGGAGGAACTTGATCTCGATCTCCTTCGGAAATTACGATGAACAAAAAATAAATGGCACTTTTCGTTTCAGTTATTACCGTTAATAATTTCTTTTCATACGTGACATTAGTAAAGATAATTAAGATTAGACTTTTGGGATGTACGAACGAACGACTAACGAGAACGACCACCTTACCTTAGATGCAGAGTACTATATGGACCCTCGTACCAAGACTGACTGAGTGAGATGCGATGGTTTGAAAAAATAAAATGTAATGTGTTTTTGCCGGGCCTATGGCCCTGGCATTGCATTGTCGTTGTCGTTTCCATAGCCCGTACAAACGAATTAGGTCCTCTTATAACTCTGTCCATTATTTTTATTATTAGTGGGTTGCTTCAGTTTGCTTCAGTTGCTTATGGCTTGAGCATTACAATTTACAATCTGGGTGGATTGCTCTGTCTTGTAATAAATGACATTTGTGCACGAAGTAATATATATATCTAGTCCAGAAAATAAATGCCCCAATTTGTACTGGTCTTCTCCTTAACCTTAAATTTATTTTTAATTCCCTGTATTATATCTCTCTCTCTCTCTCTCAAGCATTACACAACCACTGAAGACAACAAAGGCAGTATAATTATATATGTGATATAATCGTACAGATAAAAATGAATCCTTTTGTGCTGTAGCACTCCATGTACCTACCTATACTCTGTACAGTAGAATCAAGATGCCCATTTCATTTATCAATGTCAAAGTCAAAGGCCAGCGTTCCAGGTCCAGGCATCGGGAGAAAGCAGAAGGCGGGCAAACATATTGTGGAATTAAGCGATGATTGGGAGGCTAATTTTAATATTGAATATGTTTACATAGCTACTACATAAGTATATACACTTGCAGAAATTGTATGAAAAAGTTGACCTTATCCTAATAAACAACGTTTCGATGTGTAGTGGAAGCCAACGTTACTTCTAATAAATATGTATAAGCTATACAAAATTAATTTAAATTGTTGTAATAATAAAATATTGGACAAAGTACGACGCGCAAAAGATTGACTATTCAACTTGGGCGTTCCTTTTACTTTCCACGTAAAAACATATGATATATGAAGAATGAAAAGCTCACAATTCTCCATCTCAAGCCCAAGTGTACCTTTAAATTGAAATTAGATTAGGCCAGGCTCTGCAAAACTTACGACTAGTTGAATTCGGACAGAAATTAGTGAGTTGCCTTCGCTAATCACAACAAAGGGAAGACGACTGACTGTGTGTACGTAAATTATACAAGATACAGTGTCTGTCTGTGTGGAGCGAGTAGCCGAGACCCAGAGCCAGTCACAAAGAAATTTATGCTCGGAAATATATGTAGGTATAGTACGTGTATACATAGGTATAAATCTGTACCATTTTGCTGAATAATTACATGTAGGTGAATTACAAGTAATTTCGTTTCATGAGTTCGTTGGCAATGGAGAGAAATTGGAGCGTGGAGTGGAGTGTGCTTCTGAATCTGAAGTTACTGCCATTCTTTCCTATATATATTGTTATTGTATGTACCTACCATACCATACTGTATATTTAATCCTATATTGGACGGAGAAAATGGGAGAATGGAAGAATTTATATATGAAATCTACTCGAGAAGAGCCACACACACTCGACAGTCTCGACTCTCTTGGACTTGGACTTGCATAGAAGAGATGCGGATCATTCACAATTCACGCCTTTTGCTTGCGTAGACTATTTCTTCACCAAATAATTACCCAAACTTCCTCCTGCTCTAATGATTAACTCAGCTCGCAACATGACCATCGTCAAAAACTTCATTTCCATTTTAAATTTCGAGAGACAAGATTTCCGTAACGACCGTTCTAGTAGTCCCTCTATATTTTATCAGTGTGTATTCAGGGAAGTAGCCCTTCACTTTTACATGGTGCTCACATTTTCTGTAGACACTCCACATCCTATATCCTATATCCACAATATTCTGGGTTAAGCCTCAGCGTAAGAATTGAGAACTCATAACGCTCAAGTTGAAACTGAGACCGACAATTGCGCACCACAGTCATACACCACTACGAGACCACGCCATGTATGCACAGCCATCCTTTTTTTCGATTTCGATGGATGTGCCGCAGACATATATTTCAAGTTCAGTGCCGTGCACACACAGTGTAACATAGTGAACGAGTAGCACGACACACTGAAAAATAATTCATCTACTGATCATTTTGGGTAAACCAAAGATATCTACAAGGGCTACAGTACAGCAAGGAATAAAGTACCTACTCTACTCATGAAATAAATATGTTAATGGGGCGCACACAAGTCTGAATCTGAATTAATTTGACATCCATAGAGAATAAGTGTTTCTAATCTGATTATTTACAAGTAATTCACTATTATTGTTCTAGATGATCAGGCAGAGGAAAGACAAGATTGTGTGTTCGACTGGGACTGGTAGTCCTGGTCTTGATAATATACGTGAGAGCATTTTGAATTTACATTCATTCTGTATGTGCGTCTTCATTATTATTGTTACTATTAGTAATAGTATATGAATTCTACTATTTCCTTAAACATACTCTACTGCATACGCTCCCCGAAAAATTGGGATGAAGACGAAGTCGACTTGTACGTCA
Organism: Dicyrtomina minuta; assembly: GCA_949802685.1. Taxonomy (NCBI): domain Eukaryota; kingdom Metazoa; phylum Arthropoda; class Collembola; order Symphypleona; family Dicyrtomidae; genus Dicyrtomina; species Dicyrtomina minuta. Next base: position 74,265,887 of record OX461809.1, on the reverse strand, counting down.
TTGGGAAGTGAAGATGTTATCTTTGTCAACATTAAATGGAATTTTATACGCAAACTCTATATGTATAAGATTATGTATACCACTACTACAGAATAAAATTCTCCTGTTACATTAGCCCATTTAAATGGGCGCTTCAGTATTGCACCTATACCGTAGGCTGTATATCAGTATCAGTAGGCAGGTATACTACTTGTCTACGTGCTTAAAAAGTTCTCTGGTTCTGGTTGACTTTGAAGATTTTCATGCGCCAGCATGTGCGTTTAAGATTTTGTCAAGCATATAGTAATCTTTTGCAGAGTACCAGTACAGTACAGACTCAACAGGGATCCTAGAATAATAATGCGAAGGGAGACCGTTTACAAAAAAAAGTTTAACGCTTGACTTTTTATTGGCTAAATTTCCATAAGTGCATTATAATGCATATAATAATTGGAGATGGGATTTGAGCCTCTTTAAAATTCAACATGTAGCCATAAAATTCCTCAAATTATCACGAATTTAATGTGATCCACTTTTCTGTACATTACACACATATATCTCTCTCCGCTCTAAGCTGTACTCCGCCTGTATCAAAGGCAGGGTATCCACTTTTCTTATTCACCGAAACTTTTCCTTCTTTTTTGTTAACGGCAGAGCTTGGATAATATCTGTAGGACGTAGGTAGGTAGGTAAGTACATCCGTTGAAGAATATTATAAGGGACATGCTCCCTCTGCTAAAAGACGACTTAGCTTAAGACTACCTGCAAAACTAGCGGCTATGAGATATCTGTATCTGTGGTGAGCATGTTTTACTGCGTAAAGTTAAGATATCGTCATCCATAGGAACGTCGTCGACATATAAAAAAAAACTCAAACTACTACGACTACTACTGCTACTGCTGGTGATGCTCGTCGTCGTGCTGAGGCTACTTTCAAAAATATAAAAATAAAAGTTACACTGTAACTGTAAGCGTAATTACATACATGTGTGTACATACATGCTTATTATGTATTTCACTTTTCATTTTGTTCGTTGCTGAATCGGATGAGCTACTCTCGGAACTCACACCCAAAGGATTTAGCCTCGGTCGCGAGTCTTATGAGTCTATGAGTTGTGAGTTCGTTCTGCCAATATAGAAATCGATATTAAAAGGAAAGGATAATCTGAGTGTACGAAAGAAGAAAAAAATAGAGGCAAAGTGCAAAATATAAAAAACAAAGTTAAGAAGGTGTTCTACTATCTGACTGCCTCAGATGATAATGTTAGATAAGTAAAAGTGCATCCTTCCACATTACACTTCATTTATTGGATTTAGGTATTTTATTTTTTGTTTTACTGCTTACAATATCTCGCAGGATTTCTTTTTCCCCAGACTGTAAAAGTTCAGACAGTTTTGCCGCCGACTCAAAAACTAAAATACAGTAGCAATGTCTTGTAATCTGATCTGGTAATTTAACGTCCCCTTTATAATTATATTTATGATTATGATCATGATTACAAATCACCAAATATGTACTAATCGTAAGTCTCTGATCTACACTAATGGAGATGAACTAATTTCGTTCATTTTTTTTAAAGGTGTGATTTCTTCGGTGAGCGTGTGTATAGTGAACAATAAATTTGCGAGATGTGATGAGTTTTAACATTGAATTCCATTCACCCACTTTGTGGCAGTAAAACAAACATTTCACGTGCAATTACATATACTTATGCTACCTACTCTTAACTATGTAGGACACAGGATAATGTAACGTACCTACCTAGTCACTTTTTTTAGTGCTACAAAAGGAAAATCTGTAAATCCCTTGATTTGATGAGGGATATCTATTGCTATACAGTGTATATACGTAGTTGGTCTGTAGATTTGGAGGAGACAAATGCGAAGATAATGAGTCGACTTCAGGTGTTTAATTTTAGAACAAAAACCCACGACAGTTGATAGTAGAGGACTCCAATACATTTTTACTGCTGTTCAGACAGGACAGTCAGGAGAATGCAAATTAGAGGAGGTATTTAAGCTCGTAATCGATGTAAGAGTTGAATTTCTAGTTGTCTAGTGTTTTGTCCTGCGGTAAATTGGTTGATGGTTAAAATGGCATATAGGTAAAAAAGAAATGTAGGACAGAAAAATTACCACTTTTACTACTTCTATATCACTGCTGCATACATACATACTATACTATAGTGCCCATTTTCTTGGTGTCACTATCCTCATCCTCATTAATTTATTTACAAACTCTATTTACTTTCACAGACTCGGATATTCTCAGGAGAGGCTCCCCGAGACACAATTTCCCCGTAGCCTTTTTTCTCAACAAAACCAAAAAGCTCTGTGAACTTCGTGGGATTTAGATCTCTGGTTCTGTTTCTGGTTCCGCAGTTCGGGTAATAAAAGATATTTATTTTTCCAGCCACTATTTCTAATTTACACACACGGGAGAACAAAGTCTCTGGTACACAGAGAATCTTGGAGGTTTCTTGATACTGCATACTCCCTCCAGCTCCAGCAAAGTCTCAAAGTAGCAGCCCCATTAGCACAGTGACAATTAAGTAGTCACACAATTCACAGATTATTCAGTTAAGAAAGATAGCAGCATCCTCATTGAATATGCAAAGCAAGTAGGAGCCATAGATAATTTTGTTAAAATGCAAAACATGCTAGTACCTATACCTTTAGGGAATTTTATATCCTTATTTGATTTGAACGCTCACATTATTTTCATTCTACATGTTACTCAAAGTACAATTAGTTCTTTTTGATATTTTCAAAAATATGGTAATTAGACGAATTTTCTAACTGTTTGAAAAACATGGGCTCGACACTTCGAATTTTTAAAGTGTAACAAACCTATGCAATTGGTAGCTTTGATTTTCTTACACAAAATGTCAGTAATAATTTCATCTGTTTTTATTTAAACTTGTTACTTATGCCTGGATGGATAAGTCAAATGATTATAAAACATGAACAAAAACAACGCACCTTCCTATAATACACAGTCAAACAACGTAAGGGAAAATTTGCTAAAATAAACTAAAAGGTGAGGTAATTTGGAAACACAAATAATGCAAATTTCAAAATTTCCCTTTATATAATGGACAAGCAAAAACTAATTAATGAAAACACGCACAAGGAAAGGAAACATGGTGAATGGAAGAGTGTAAAAGGGCACATTAGTACCTGCAGGTAAAGAAAATATTACAAGCCGTCAACCCAACAGTACTAACACAAGATACACAGACAAAGTAAGCTTGATTGAATGAACTGGAGTATATCCTTAAAAAATTGAAAGTATAGTCATAAATAAAGAGTAAGCTTTGGTGTCTATGATTATAATTCGTGCTCAATGAGCAGAGGGTTTGATGGCTAATCAAGACCAAAAAAGCTAAAATCCCAACCAACTAACCAACCAGCTTGTTTAACCAACAAGAGAGTTTCATATCATGTTAGCTTCGCGGGTGATAGGAATCAGAAGGAGAATCAGAGATCAAACATTAAATAGGCAAATATACTCCTTATACTTTTTACTGTCTCATTTACAATAATTATTTTATGGGTTGATCAAAGGATTATTAGTCATAAAAACTCATGAAAAGACTTTAGATTTATTTTATTTGTATGTAATTATAAATTGTAAATTATAATTCTCGTCCCAAGTGCTATTGACTCATGTATCTCCATTTCCATTCCTGTCTGCCTGTCTAGATATTATTCTAGATGTCTAGATTTGGAATTAAAATCACGAGGGGAAGTGAAGTACACAGGAACAGAGCTTATAATACATCAATCTTTAATCAAAACTATGCGAAAAAAAGGGTAAATTGTAAACATAACATGATAATAACGAAAACGATATAACGGTAATATAACAATAACAACAACCAAGCATAAATATTTACACAACATAATTAAAAAGTTATAACATGTAAATTATATAGTCACTTCTTCTGCTACTGCATTTAATTCAATTTTAAATTTGAAACGTAACCTAAAATTATGTTACTTTTTTTTCCTCACTATAATATAACTATAAGGCTAAAAGTAATTAAAGGAACGACTCACCAACCAGACCACTCACTCACTACTACATAACCCAAAAGAAGTCAGCTTTCAATATTTCCATGTTTCAGTCAATAATGAGAAATGATATGAGTGAGAAATCAAGAGCTGAGGCATGTCTTCTCCTTTCATATGTCGTGTTCATCTTTCTTTCATCTTGATAGCGCAATTATAATTAACTTTGACCTACAGGCGTAGAAGACTATATAGTCATACTGAGAGTCATATCTATGTTCAGTAATAACACTTACTCACCATCACAATCAATGCTCAAAAGCTATAAAAACTGTATCAATTTCTGCTCTTAAGTTTCTGTATGCACTCTCTCGAGTCTCGAGATAGTTAAACCTTAGGAATGTATTGTGTATAAAAAAAGTGATTTTACGAGCTTTGAGACTACAATGGTTATCGTTATAGAAATGAATGCAAACTCAAAATCCCAAACCTATAATTATGTACAACACTTAAGACTTATGTGTGTGTGGACGGAGATAGACCTCCAATGCAATTCAATGCAATATAATGGTTTGCTTTGGTTTGGTTTCCCTTTCATGTATATATATATGTATATTTCATACGAATACTAGGCACAAACCAGCCGGTACTCACTCATACCGCATCTCCCTAGCACCTTCTTCTTATACGTACAGACAGAACCAACGTAAAAAGTAAATTTGCGTGCAGCGTAAAGGTAAAGGGTCTGCCTGCCTGTCTCTCTCACAGTGCAATTTCTGTTTGCTGCTTTTGGATAGTCTACAGGGGTGGCGTTTCTTGTACTTGTTTGTACACTTGGAAGGAAAAGGGTAAAGTGTACATAGTATAATGCAAAAAGACGCTTGAGTTGAATTGAAACGAGTAAAAATTCCTGAGCAAAGAATAGGTTTCTTATTATATATGTACATCATCACCAGAAAGAACCAGACTAGACTAGACTCGATACACATTGCATGGCATAGTACAGAGTACAGTGCTTGTTCGATTTTTAGTCAGACTGCCGACTGTCATATAGACTGAAGCTTGAATTTTTAAACAGTACACGTTTATAGCCCGCGCACAATTCACCACCAATTTTTTGAGTTACTATATATATTTTTATTATTACAATCATATGAATTATTATTAGTCTCAATTTAAATCATTTTGAGAACGTTGCTGTGCTGTGTATAGGAATTGGAATTTTTGTGGATTTCCTGTGTAGGACTGTGCATATAGGACTGCTGAATGAGGAAATTATCCATTTAGTGGGAGAGAAAAAAAAACAGTGTTGTTTTCGTTGTCACTTTCGTTGACGTTTTCGTTTTCCTTCTGTCAGTTTGTCACACACGTCAGTTTGTCACTAGAGTAGTGTGAGCGTCTCTCTCTCTCGCGTTGGGTTCCCGCGTTATAAATTATCATTTCCATCAATTATGATTATAATAAATTTGAGTGAAACGTTTTTTGGAGCTCCTTTCTAATTTTGTGAAGTGAACGAGACAAATATAAAAATTGAGATGCTCTACTGTAAACTCGGCTAGAACTAAGAAGAGCGGACGAAAGTATAAATGGTTGTTGAGAGTGAAGAGGGGCGTAGTGTAAGTGTGAGTCTTATCGTTATCGTTCATGTAAATGTGTGTGACGGGCTCAGCTTGTAAAAACTAATTTGAAACATTCAATTGTCTTTTTCATTTTCGACAAGAATTTTCTCGCTGAGTTTTGCTTTTATAAACTATATATATAATAATATATGCTCTCGTCTTTTTACGGGAGAATACTCTGTGGAAGGATCATCGTCTTGGATAATATGGGACGGAGACGAACATATAGATCCTCGTCCTCGTGAAATGTCGTCGTCGTCGTCGTAGTAAAGTTGTTGACGTGAGTAAATGTTCCATTCTCTCCACATTCATATTCATTTGACATAATTGCGGCATCATCGGCAATGGCCTGGGCTTTGTTAGATTATAAATTGTAAATGAACAAATTATAATGAGAATATGAATGATTCATTAATTCATTCAAAGAAAATGGAAATTATTATATATTATTTTTTTATTATTTGAGGTGTGGAGTTTAGCCTGTGTGTGACTGTGACTGTGTGTGTGTGTGTCTCATCCATTTGTACAAGTTGAAAAGTAGGATTTTTCGCTGGGGCACTCACGTGAGCTTATTTCTTATACGAGCCTCTTACATAATTAATTATGAGTGCAGACACAGTGGGAATTGGAATGATTTTTTACCCGCTTACTATTCATGTATGTACATGCATAATACTCACTGCATACTTTAGACACTTCTTATAGTGCATCTACCTCCCTGCATGTTGACGTCGTTGGAGTGTTGGAATTTGGAATTATGGAATAAATTAATATGATGTATATCTGAGTAGTGAGGTAGTGGTGTATACATATTTATGATTTTACTACGTGCAATTAAAATACTAATCAAATTAGTAAAACTAGCCAGAGGAACGAATTACGTAAAAATAACATTGATTTCCCATAGTTAATCATTTTTTTCTTTGCTCCTATACTTTAACATAGGTTCTTGAAATGACTACATACCTTTTAATTGCATAAAATTACTTAACATCATTGTCACTCATTAAATTATTCAAACCTTATAGTTAGAGAGTATGTTGACTTCATAGTTTATCACACAGTGACATATGTACTAAATTAGTCCATGTATTTTTTTTATTATTCAACGTGTTAGTTCTTAGGCAGGTCATATTAATGTAGTTATTTTTATAGCCATGTCAGTAGGTATAAGTACTTGTAATAATTAAAAAAAATACACGAAATATAGTTCAATGCAGTTTGAGTTTGTGCAGGGAAAGAGGCCCTCTTTGCTTAAAGATATAAAATATGCTATACAGCCAGCTGAATTCGAAAAATTAGTTTAAATTATTGGTAGTGTTGAAAATATGTGATTATGTGTATGTTGTTATTGTTTTAAATTTGTTACGCATTTTAGAACCGGACGAAGGAATTGCTTTTAGGCAATCCTTTTGTTTCTAAGCAAAAACCGCCATTTCGATTTTATTGATTTTTTTCTTTAGTAAAGCAAAATGTTGTATTTACATGTTTTAAAAAGTTTGAAATGCTCTTTTTACTTGATTCAGAAAAGTGCAAAATATTCTATTTACATGTTTTGAGAAAAGTGAAAGATGTTTTATTTCCATCTTTTTGAAATGTACAAACAAATTTATTTTGCATGTTTTTGAAAATTCAAAGTATTTTTTTAACATATTTTTGAAAACCGCAAAATGTTACATTTACATGTTTTTTGAAAATTCAAGCAGCGCTGGCCGCATTATCCGGCCCTGACGCATTCACTAATCATTACTATCGATAGCATTTGTTTGTGACAGTGCTAACTAGTAAGATGAGATAACTTAATAATAATGTCATTTTCATTTAAAATCCAAACTTACTTTCTACGTGTGTGTGCAATTTTGGAAATAATCATTTTTGAAATGGTTACTTATGCTTATATTGTAAATCATTAATTTATTTAAATGTTCAATAAGTACTTGTAGTTGAAATGCCGGTTTAAACAATAATCGCGACTAATAGCATACTTGTAAAATTAATGTCAACGCTCTGGCTCTGGCCCTCGCGCGGCCTGGCTTATCATTCACAACAGTCATAGTTTACAAGAAAGTAATGAATTATTATATCTTGCGTTTGCATTATGTCCACTTCCATGCCATAGCGAAAAAATAAATTCGAATTAAAATGCCATGCAAAAATCTTTACAGTCTTCAAGATTAATTGAATGTTGCAATAAGTAGCCGTAGCCGTAACCACTCAATAGTTTAATTGAATTTAATATGATAATAAGCAATTAATCATCATTTCGTCACTCAAATTCTTAATGCAGAATAAAATAGGCTTAAATACCCCATCTAGAAAGTATATGGTGCTGGCTGGTGGCCTTAATAGTTTGGCTGTATATCCGAAGCCGAAACCCGAACCATTTGGTTCTTATAATAAGTAGTAACAGAACACACCTCAATTATTAAAGAATACATTTCATTCTAAAATATTTAAAAAAATTTGTAACTTCTTTGCACAATTTCATTCATAAAAATTATTTTTGAAAACAAAATTAAATTTCAAATATTGCTATTAATCAATTTTAATATTTAAGTGATGGTTATGAAACTGACGATGAGTTTGTATCACCTTCAGTGTCGATGTTAGTGTCGCTGTCCGCTTCGGTTGGTTAGTAAAATCTTTGTAAAAGGTTTAAATTTCTGGGCAATAACAATACAAAAACCTGCACAAATCTATACCTCTGTCATACAGAATACAGATCTGTATTCATATTTTCCTTTCATTTGAAATACTTCTACTAATTTTTAAACTCATAATAAAATATGTACAAGAAGAAGAAGTGGGAAAAATGTACAATTTTACACAGATGTTTGGAAGCATTATTGCATTGAGGATTGGGATTTGGGAAGCTACACAGTTTATCTCCGTAATTTACCATTTAACATCATGTGCTCAAAGGGATGCGATAACCAAAATGGTCCTCTCGTACAAACATTAAAAATATTTATCTCTTTTTGGTTTTTGGTTGTTCAAAAAAGTCTCCGTAGGAATTGTATACATGACAGTCTATGACACAAAAGGGAAGACGCAAATATATCTGTCCATTGCATTGTGTAGACATATTCAAATAATAACAGAGAGCACCTCACATATTTAGCGAGAAGTGAACATGAAAGGAAACCCAAAATACTGTTGTAAATTCCCATTCCCAGATTCAGCGTGTATAGAGTGTATATTAGATAGGTATTAGAGATAATATGACGTATCCGTACAGATACATATAGCAGATATGTATATAGAGCCTCAATTTAGGCGTGGAATTTATTCAAAGCAAGAGGTTTTGACATTTGCATTCCCACAGTAAAGAAAAAAGTGTCATTGTGCTTGTGCTGAATATGAATCTTGAATTCAAAATTTGAATATTAATGTGTTCAGCTTACTGGCTCAGAACTATATGAAATAGAGAAAAGAAAAGAATTAATTTTGATTGAAGAGTCACACACACAAAATAATAGCGTCACACACATTTAGCCACTCTATACCACCGCATACTGTTACTATACTGTGCATTGTGTATAGAGCATTCTCCCACTGATTGAAAATTGACGTGGAATTGCATTGAAATTCGAACCTTGAGAGTATATAGTCATACAGCTCCTGTGTTTTAATTTTAATCAATTTCAATTTTATAGATAATCCTTATTTGAAACTTCATTTGTAATAATTGTAATCAAATTATTTTCACAGGGTTGGAGTCAGTATCAGTATCAGTATTTTTACACACGCAACATAACGAAAACGAAATAGATATCAATCGTATCGTCTCACAATCACAACTTGCATGTAGCATGTATATGAGGATCTGACTGAGATCTTACGATTAGTAATTGACAGTTTCGTCCATTGATTCGGTGGATTAAATAAATGGATTTTCTTAATGATCACTGACCTATTGACAAGTCCGCGAGTGGATCAAGGTATTTGATGTTTTCAGGAGCCGTTTAAAGTTTGTGAGAGAGTTTTAAGAGGGAAGATGTAGATCTTTGAGTAGATAGTAGATCCTTAGAAGGAGTATAATGTGGAGGTAATGAATTGACTCATTATTAAGCATGGACTGTAATTGATCGGTATTATGGTTTGGTAAGTGATTTGTAGGTAGGTACATATTGTGTGTAGCCTTCAAAAGGACCAAATTTATGCCACTACTATTTATTTTAGTTTTTTTCCATCTAATTGACATAATAATGCGAATAATAGGATACGTTTTGTCCAACGCATTATCAATATTTGTGTAAAATATTCATTGCACAATTCTTCTTAACCAAACAATGATTGAGAAATGTTTGAATGATCTCTAATTGAATTTTTGAGGTAATTTTCTGAGTGACAGTCCATTTGGTTGCAAAATTATTCAAAGGGTTTAAATGCCCTATAGTCTGTAGGTACATACAAAGGAGGTGCTCGCTGCTGAGTGCGGTTGTGGTTTGGTTACTGGTTGTAAAGTTGTCTTGACCAAGATTAAAAATATAACTTTTAAAAATTGCAAATTCCATCTCCAAAAATACATTAAAATTTGAAAAAGTCTAAATTTGAATTCCATGTAATGTCTATACATACGAAGAACGCAGTATGTAACTATGCAAAGGAATATAAAATATATAAGCAAGTGAAAACCAGAACCAGATATAGATGTGCTCGTTTGTGTGTGTGTGTGTGTACAGAGTGATCAGTTTCTAAAGCTTAACCTCCTAACTAAAAGCTTAATGCGCTGTGTTTGTGCGGTGTGGTCTTATCATCACTTTCACATCTTCTTTAATTATTTATTTAACTTTGTAACGAAAATCAGAAAGCAAATAGAAAAATTGTTTACAGTACTACTACTACAGTGCTATCAGGCCTCAGATATAGCTTACAGAGGGAAGATAGATTCCACTTGTAAAGTGTGTGTCTTGAAATGGAAAACTTTTTTCGTGGTAATGTGAACAAAAGGAAAATCAAATGGGTTGACATTGACTGTTGGTTATTTTCAATGAGTGTATCAGTAGAGTGTACTGATAGTCAACCTTGTTCATAATACAGAGCTGCTCCGTCCAATTATACTGCAGGCTATATGCACAAAGTATGATGATAGTGACAAAGTAAAGATGTATTGATGGGGACGGTGAAGATGCAATGTAAGAGTGTACAATTTTGAGATCTCTAAGCAGCACGGTTATTCCCATTCCAATCCCTATATCGAATCTGAACGTATTTATCTTCTCACTTTAATTTATGCATGTAGATTTAATAACACTCTTGCTAGTAGTAAGCTCGTCTGTGTCGGCAATCCTTTCTGCGTTTCAGTCCTCGTTCACGCACATTCACATTCACTGAGTGAGTGTGTAAATGTCAGTAGGTACATATGATCTGTGAAGATGTAATATGCCTACGCACGTTTTTAATATGCTGGCAAAATAGGCAGAACATTTATGCGCCACATTTGCTCTTGCTTTTTTACATTGTAGGAACCTACGCACTTGAAATTCATGTAACTTTAAAAATTTACACTTTTTTAAACATGCAATTTTAGTAAATCACACTTTTTTAAACATGCAATTTTAGTAAATCACACTTTTAAAAATCAAGCAATTTTAATAAATCACAATTTTTAAAATCATGCAATTTTAGGAATTTACAATGTAAAAAAAAGATAAATTTAAACGTTTAAAAACCTGTAATTACAACATCTTGCCCTTTTGTGTCAAATATACTAATATTAGTTGAATGCGTAAGTCGAAATAATCCTGTACAGAATATTTTGTGCTTCTGACAAACGCCCAGCACCTAAATATATTAAAGAAATTTAAACTCAAACAGTTAAGTCTCGTACTTTAATAAAAAAATATGAGCTTACGCTACAAAAATATTTAAAATCGTGAACAGCTGGTATTGCACCTCCAAGGCGCAAGGATGTGATGTTGTAATTTGTAATGTAATAAATAATGCATATTGTGCACCTTTAAACTTTGCCGTGCCTAGTGCCTACACTCTATACACTCTACGTACGCAGTCAGTGACCAACTAAATAACTTTCAAATCATTTCCTTTTCGAATCGAATCCACTTCCCATGCTGGCTGACATTATGTAGTGACACGAAAACTCCTTCGCCTCAAATTGACTTGCCGTTGACACTCCTCAAAAAATGTTTCTGTATTTATTAAATGATGGAAATTTCGCCGTTGATGCTGTGAGTGTATTTAATTAATTGGCATGGGTGATCCATTCCCTCTATCTTATGTCTCTTGTCTTACAAATTTCAAATTACGTCTTGAGCTTGGGCCCTCCTATTTGTAGATTCTATCAAGAGATAAAAGGTTTCCGTATAAATAGTAATAGTTCCTGAAAAATTATGCTAATTAAGCAGTACGGTAACAGTCACATCAACAGTGTAACATTACAGAAACAGCTGTTAGCAAAAAATAATAAATTCGCAAACTGCAAAGATTTCATTTGTTATTCGTATTCTATTAGGATTATTACTATACCATATGACCCACTCGTGGAATTGATCCTTATGGCTCATCAACTTTGGTTGCATAGGCTTTTTGCGTTCAGACAAGGACGGCTTATTAGGAGGTAAAGGTAATGCGTCTCAATCTAATTGTCAATTCAGCTAAATTCAAAATTTATTTATTTTACTATTATTTATATTAGTACTCACTTAACACGTTTGGTCACTTGCACTTTCCATGGCTCAGTAACATATAGTGTTATTATCACATTATTAAGCTGAGAATATTTGACATTCGATTCGATTTGGATTTTGAATAAATTTTAGAGGGATTGGGATTGCATTAAATGTATAGGTAATTATATTTTACCCTCTATGCTTAATTTGCACTCTCACTCATATGTACTAAATAGTTGCTAATTCTTTTAATTCTTCTAATTAAAGACCAAGTCGAAATGGAAAGGCATTTAAAAATTTGAGTTCTACTGGTTCCACATGTATTTTAATTTCAATAGTAATTATTTAATTACTAAAATCGTCCACCCAGCAAGAAAATAAAATTAGAGACTTTTATTACTTTACCAAATTATGTACATATTTCCTTCCCAAAAGGAAACACAGTTGAAAAACATATTGTAAATTATCAGCTACTGCGTAATTGTTTCATATTTAATTCTACTATTTAAATTCAAACTACTTAATTCCAATATTTGTTCTGACTATGACGACCGCATCATTATACAACACAATACTGTAGCACAACAACATCATTTTGCATATTTTTGAATGTAAATTTAATCCGAGAAAAAAAACAATTACGGATAATATATTGCTCATAAACACATTTGACTCGGCATATGCATTCAAGGAAAATCATAATATTATTATTATAACCAGTACTTGTATATCGCTATTGCAATCGTAATTACGATTGCGAGTCGTACTCGTACTATTGAGAAACGTTGAAATTGAAATGTTGTCCGTGTAGTCAGGTTTCAAGTTTAAAATGCAGCGCAAAATCTGGAATAAGAAACAAACAAAAAATAAACTCTAGTAATCACTGACCTTCAAATCCTCTTTGACTTCAAGGACATTTCCATCAATTGCCAACTATGTGCCATGTGTGCGAGTACAATAATATACGTAGCAAAAAATTAAAATGGCACAAATATATCTATCATAATAATATGTAAAACATCAAACATTCGATATGGCGAAATCAAATGTAACTTTCCCAACTTCAACTTCAGCTCACATTTAGACCACATACAAAAATAAATAAATTAAAGTAATTATGTTATTTTCAGTCTCAAATCCAAATATCAATCGCACATGTAAATCTGTAATGTCTAATTATGTCCAAATTATACCATTCGCAATTGGATTTATTGATATTGGAAGTGAAGTGGGAATGGTGACTGGAGCTGGAATTTCACACATTTGAAAATTTTATTACTCCAAGGGTACATACGTGCCTAGGTACATCAAATTATCTACTTATTGTAATAAGGTTGTTTGACGAAATGACCATTTTAATATTTTCCTTCTTCAAAGTTTTACCACGGAATAATTACCACCATCACCACAAAAAAAAAGGTTCGTAGTCCGAAGGTGGACTGGAGGAGAAAAGGAAAAAATCAAAGTCAAAAAATTCAGAGAGTATGCGAATATATACTTACAACAAACAATAGGGACAAAAAAAATAAGAACTTATGCTTAAGACAGTGCCAGCAATGTGATGGAAAGCATTATTACACTGGTATGGTGGTGGCTGTCGAAGAGTCGAGTGTTTGAAGTAAATTGTAGATTGCAGAATGGAAAAGAAGAATTTAAGTAGGGGAATAAAAAGTGGATAGGTATACATATATGTATATGAAAAAGTAAAAAGCCTTTCTTGTTTTTGGCATATGTATACACAGCCACAGTAGTACACTTTACTTTTCTTGGCATTGTTGTCTGCAGAATAATGGAGAGTTAACAAGTCTGGAGAGTTCGTAAATAGGTAGGGATATAATATAGTTAAGAGGAGATTTGTTGTGAGAGTGCAAAACATTTCGATATTTAAATAAATGGCAATAATGTGAGGTGGTGTGGGACATTGAAAAAAGTCTTGCCTTCTTCACTGCCACAGCCACCAGCACTAACCATCCATTCCATAGTCCCATAGTTTTGCTCTCTCTCTCTCTGTGCCGGGAAGTTTTATCGTGATCATAAACCTGTGTGAATATACTTAAGACCATAACTATACATTACGCCATTCTTCAATGACAAAGAGTTCAGAACAGAATTTGCGAGCCAGACTCATAGCTCCTTTTGTTATTGTCAGAAGGAAGTTATGACAACTCACGACTTGCGACGAGATACAAACTACTCCGAGGGTATAAAGGCAACATATGTGCAACATGTTTTTATTATGTCTTTTATGTTAAAATTACAGTACTTGCGATGAAATGATAATACGATATAATTTGTGAAGGAAACTTTTTGCTCATCCTCACTTTACTCCGGTACAGCCGAGATTCTATAGGGGAAATGTGTAAAATAGTCAAATAAAAATTCTTTCAAACTACTAACCTATGGTTATGACTGCGACCTTAGGACATTAACAGATGAGCTAGGAAATCAGTACACTTTTTACCCAGACTCGCGCGACCGGCACCAACACTGCAGTACTGTCCCGCAGAACCAGCACCAGTACCAGCACCAGTACCAGTACCAGTACCAGCATGATTAAGCGTGATCCACACAATTTCAAATGTTTACTGTCTTCTGGGAGATCTACCATCTGTACACAATGAATAGTATAATTATTCCTTCATACTTTAACTTTTACTCTTGGTAATAAATTCTTCAATTTGAATTTCCCAATAATGCCGAGTTGCCGAAGAAGAAGCCAAAGCCAAAGCTCTTCATGCTTGATGATGCTCGTCTTACTATGTGTCTTTCCTTTAAAATCAGCAAGAGCACACAAGCCGGAAGCATCCACATCAATATCGGCATCGGCTATTGACTGCGAATCTATTGAAGTCTGATCAAGTGTAATTATTCAATAAGTCAATAATCCGTGTTTGCGGACTGGAAAGTTATGCACGAAGTTATGCAATTATCTATACGCAAAGTTGAATATTTCATGTCTTGTGTAGCATTACATAGTTGAAAGACGGCTGTGTCTACCAGATAGTTTCTGTCACAATAATAATACGATATAGTATACTACAGCAATTATGTGCAAGAGGGTCCAAAGAAACAAAATACAGAGCAAATTTTAAAAAAAAACTTTGAACCCTGCAAAATGTAGGAAACACACACCTGTAGGCTTTACAACAACACCTCAAAAATTACTATATAATGTAACCTCTATGTAAAAACTAGAACACAACTATGAAATGAAACACACACATGTACAGTCTCCACATCGTTGTTAGCAAGCTAATAAAATTTTAAAAAGTACAAAGAAAGGTTATTACACCTTTAAAGTTTTAAATGTACGACGACGACAGATGCCTATTAAATTTGGAATTGTAAATTACCATGCTATTTTTATGTTCTCTTTCGTTGTCAAACTAGAACCGAAATTATTTTTATTTTGAAATTAAAACGTTTACAAAAATTTAATTGCTGATTTATTTTTGTTCTAGATTACATTTGAGTCCATATACCAGTACCAGTCAAACAAACATCCCGAGGAAGGAATCCATTCTGCAGGATTATTAACCTCAAGCAGAAGAACCGTGTTCACAGTTTAGAATATGATTTGGAGTTTATGCAAATAATCTGGAGTTTTGAAGATTACACGTCAAGTCTCCTTCAAGGTACGTATATATTATGAAGTATATGAAGAAATTTTTTTTTCTTTTTTTTAAGCTCTGCAGTAATTATTTTTACATTAAAACTCCAAACACTGCAACTCTTTAGCTCTATACTTCTACGTATGCACTTGCTCACATTGTCAACGTCAAGTGCATAATTACAATCATAAAAGAGTTGCTTGTCTTAAATCTCTCAGAAAACAAAGCCCAAAAGACTCACGATGAAATGAGTGGCAATAAATTATTCACAAAGGATCCTTGCGGCTTCAAACTTAAGAAACAAAAAAACAGATAAAAGCTTATATATAATATACTGCGTATCTATGTGTCGGTGCCGGTGCCGGTGCTATAGCTGCGGATGTCATGCAAATTTTTATGATGAAAATGAAAAGAGCGACCAGTGACGACCGGTGGTCATAAATCCTTTTCATCGAGCATATGATTTTACTATAATTACGATTATATATATATGCATATCCATATATATTATAATCGTTTAAAAATATTATTAAGTAATTCTCTGTAATTTCTAGATCGGCGAGACGTAGATTTATCAAATACTTGAGCATATCCACAAACATACCATGAGATAAGTAGGTAGGTAAAGGTATTTAAATATTCAATGTACTGTCAGCATAATATACACACCAAATTGCATACCCACCAGCACACATGTGTATGTATTAGTTTACTATTAGTTTCACTAATCAAGTTTTGAGAGATGCTAATTTGTGTGGATTATTGAGCACAGGTTAGCTCATTAAACAGGTAATTGTGGAGCTCAAATTGAATAAAATTAATTTGTTATGCACGGAACCCCAGTCCGACATGCCAAGACGTTTAGCGTATATAGCTCTCATTTTCATTCTCTTGAAGGAAAGAGATGTCCCGACCGACACCGACGCTGAATTTGACTGTGTGGATGAGGGCTATATAACAAAAAAAAAGAGTGAATGTGCTGAGAGCTGAGGTGAAATCAATCAACTCACGTTGACGATTTGGCTTGTTACATTATATATACCTTCTCACTTCTCCATCACGTATTTTTTAGTTTTTCGACTTTGGCAATGGCTTCTTTATATATAAGCTTTCCGCCTTTAGACTTTAGACTGTAGCAACTGTGAAGAGAGGAAAACTTTCAATGTTTCAATAGTGGAAGCTTCCCTCTTGTCTCTTTCTTATCCTGTCTGTATAGCCTGTGGAACAGTTTAAGAATGAGGAACAATGATACAATAAGAATTCATTGTCTTAATAAAAACTTCACGCGAGTCAACCAGATAACATTATATTTGGACAATAGCTCAAGTGTTACATCCGACCAACATCTGATACCGACACCGCGACGACCGAGCAGAGAATTCATTGAGCCGATTGCGATTGCGATTTCAAATTGGATTTAAATTTCGATTTCTACAATTTCACAACAGTAAAACTCTAATGAGAAGTACCTATTGATATAAAACTCTATATTGTGTACCCGCTCTCAGTTTTACATTTTAAAGTCTATGAGAGCTGCGAAAAAAATAATCGTAGTCTCATATCGGGATTTAAAGAGGAAATAACTCTGCCTTTCTTATTCTAAGTACACGCTGAGCATGCCATTTAAATTTGAGATCTATACATATACACACATAGTTAGACGTGCAGAACAGTAGTCGTATCATAGGGCACCACCAGCTTCATTGAATATTTTAGTTAAAAATGGATTGTCATTTATCTTTTTGGTCACATCACACATAGCACGTGGTCTAGCCTTAGCTCTGGAGCTCAGTTTAGCATATAGCAGATTGCACGAGCTGCATTGTAGAAAATGAAAAATTCTTTGAAAGTATCTCCCATTACCATTACCATTAGCGTAGTAGTGTCTTTTGAATTTGAATTTGAGTGAGAAAATGATGCTCCAAAATCTACACGAGAGATACTCAAGTGTGTTGAGGAGAGACATTCCTTTATTATTAAATGCCTCACCGACGACAATAAAATGAGAATATATAAGATTTTTCGCACATGAGTTCGACGATCTCGTTAATGTGAATTTGTGAATATCGAATTCAGTGTGTATAGCCAATATAATTAGGATGAAGTGTTCAGATGTCTGGTAGCCACGTAGGGTACGTGCTGTACATTGTGTGTGTACTACCTTTGAAGTCTGAGTTGCAAGTGCGTTCTCTTCTTTTTCTTTAGCAAGATCTTCCCTCCACCTCATCCATCCATCCATCCATGTATCTGCTGTGTAGTCTCAGTGTCTGGCTGTGGATGTAGAAGGGGCGGTCTGGTCTGGGCCTGGCACTGGCACTGCAGCTGTGCTCTGTGAGCAGAGAGAGAGAGAGAAGTTCGACCAGATTTCCACTTGCACTTTTCGAAAAGTATTGGAATTGAGTGAGATTACATCAAATGATTAGATTTATGTGCACTCTCCTATGTTGTATTGCTCTGGCAAACGGTGTGTCTTCTGTTCTTCTCTGTATAGTCTCTTATATATTTCACTGCATCATTAATTTTTAGTGATTTTTTTCGTCAGGTGGACGTCTATTTGTCTTCTGAGTTTGAGTAATTTGACGAAGGATGTGTTGTGTCCTGGTTCTTTGACTGACTGTGTGCTGTGTAACTTAGATTTAAATGTTATGTAGCCATAAAATTTGCGAGATGCTTCAAGGAAATGCATAGGAGGTATGCTCTGTAAGCATGTAATTATTGGATATAAGCCACACACACACACACACACGCACGCAAAGTTATAACTTAAATTATTTGGACAGTAATTGTAATTATTTACATTTAAAATTTTTAAGGGAAATTATGATTACGAAATTGATCAATTACTTTTGATTCTATGGCCGTAGCTGTAAATTACGCTCAAACCCTATCATCTAGATTATTGATACGGCAAACGTGGCCACGCTGAGATTCAATAACCTGATGGCGACTAAATTACTACAGTTATATACGTTGTAAAGTCACCAACTTTAATATTTTGTGTGGTATGGACCTACTACTACCTCCGCAAATATTACGTAGATCTTTTGATTAGATGAAATTAAGTCACATTTCTTTATTTTTCAAAACTTGCAGCCTGCTGTAGCTTTACTGCTAAATTGTGTGTATAAAATTAGTATATACATTAGATACAGGGATTTATTTTCTTAGATTCATTTGGAAAAATGGACCGTGTCAATTATGTACGCATGTTTACAGTTGAGGTGGGATGTAGATTTTGAGCTGTTCAACTAACGGGTCATAGACAAGTGTCTTTGCTTTTTTTGCAAAGACAAAATCCAAGTGGCTCCAGCTGGGGTCAGTCACATTGTAAAAGAATTTTAGATTAGGCAATTGTCCTGCCAACTTCACAACATCCTAAAACGAAAAAAATACATACAAATTTGTAATAGCGAACATTAGAAAGATATTTCCCAAATGATTGCACTTTAATCAGTTAATTGACCATCCCTATAGATACATTTGTAAAATGTAATCACTTCAATGCCCGCAAGATAATCATTTTTTCCAGCAAATAAAAGACTCGGCACTTTAAATTTCCCCACGTCAATCTCTGGAGGATACCTTCGTCCATACATTTTCCAATTTTTGCACGAATCTTGATAATTATACCGCCGCCAACTTCCAGCTCCAGAAATAACACCTTGGAGTTGTTGCACGAGCATTCTCACCGAAACAGATGAAGGAAACCCTCCATAAATAACGGATTGCATGTCCTACAAATTTATGAGGAATATTAGTATAGACAATCTTAATAGGTCATTTTAATATTGGCGGCACAATGTTTGAATTAATTACATTGTCTATCTCCTTCACATTGAATCCACCTACAAGAGCGAGACCACTTCCACAAAAATCTGGAATGTCAATTCCAGGGGCACATAAAATGGGAAGAAATGTACTGGTCAGTCCAGCAATCATGGAAGGCATAAATTTTCCATGGCCCGCGAGTGTCAACGCTGATTTTAAAGGCTAAATGGGCGAAGCCAAATTAAACTGAACTTGAACTCACAGAATTAAATTAATATTAGAATATGTTTGAGATTAAATTTTATTATGATTTTTATAGAAACCTCTTCGGGTAGAGTAAGACCAGCCAGAATTCGACTTAGATCACTGCGACAGTGAGTTACTTCTGATACGGGAGCAACGCCTATAAAAAGCTTAATTTTGTCTTGATATTCCGGCCTTTCTGTAAGGCCGATGATGATTATACTGGTCCCTAGAGAATACCCAATCCAGCCCAACTGATCGGAATTGGTAACTCTTAAAACGTAGTCTATATTTGCAGGCACATCATACAACGCCACCGTGTCGACACTACATTTACAAATTAAATTGTGGTTAATAAGGAAAGCCGAAGCGATCTTAATTTCATTAAGTTTTTAAAATTTAATTTTGTGTACAGAATAATGCAATTAATTAGTTATTAATTAGTAATTTAATTATCATTACGTAAAATCCCAATATTGGTATTTGTCTTGAGTTAAATTAACATGTCCTGGTGAGTAGATATTTCCCCGTGTATTACCTAGTGATCGAAATGGTTTGGTCTGGTCCTGATTTTCTGGTATGGTCTGGTCCGACTCCACCGGACCAGGTCTGGTCCGGCCTTCGGACCAGACCAGACCAGACCAGACCATATCGGACCAGTCCAGGAAATTTAAAATAAATTAACCAGGAAAAACATTTTTTCCGAAAATTAGTTTTTGCGGGGATTTTGTTAAATATCACAAAAAATAAAAAAGAGGGTAACTGAAGAATTAGGTTGCGAAAAAATTGTGCAGCCGATTTGACTTTTACGTTTTCAAAATTTGTGGTCTGGTCCGGTCTGGTCCGGCAAAATCAGGGCTGGTCAGGGCAGCAAGACTACTCTGCTCCTAACTCTTACCATTAATTATCACTTACCCAGCCAGACGTCATAACCCTCATTGTATAGCCGGTATGCTACAGAACAAAGGGGATTGATAATAGTATACATATATGTGTATATGTTTTAGTTCTCAGGTATTTTTGTCAATATAAAAAAAATTTTGAAAGCATTTAAAGTATCTTTTTTATTAAAGACCTTACCAAGGGCATTATGTCCTCGTTGCATGAGCCAATCACGAGACGAACACAAAATTCCATGTGAGAGGAAAATAGGGAAAGATCCAGGGCGCGGGATTCGATGGTTTGTCAATATGTAGCCATCAGCAGTATAAACTTGATGAATTTCAAGTGGAAATCCGTTTTTGCTAATTATTTCCGGCTGAAAGATAACACGTATATATATATACACACATACTTTAGATACTTCTAGATAAATCATTTTGTAGGGTGCTATGGAGTCAGATCGACAAAATAAAATGAATTATATTATTGCATAGATAAATCATCACAGACTCTAAAGATTGCTTATACAATTCACAGCACAGCATTATTATTAGATATCTTAATTTCTACTCACAGCTGTTAATTTAGCATCGTTTTTATCAACTGGAGGATCTTCTGGAGGAACATCAGTATCTTCGCTAGATAGCTGTTCAGCAGCACTTATTACTGAGGTGACTGATGATTGGATTATATTCTGTATATCACCACCTTGACCACAAACAACTCTTGTGACCACTACCACGGTAATTACCCAATTAATAATAGAATACATTTGAGCAGGCGTTAAATTCCTCCGAAGTTGAAAAACTCACAAATATTTTTAAAATTTTCACGAATATTTTAGTGGCAATGCAATGATGGAAACAAGTTTAAAAAATGCACGGGGGATTGCGTAATGGAATGCGTAACTTTACATTTATTTTTGTTAAGTGGGATTGTAGTAATTGAGGCCACCAGATTATTATACTCAGTCACATTAACGACTCTAAAGATCTACAGGGCTCTTACTTGTTAGTCTACACCCTATAAAGTCACTGTCTATTCTATATTTACACAGTGCTAACCTGCGGGTATGCTTATACCAGTATTAATTTATTCATTCAGTTGATAATTGGCCGTCACCCTTCTTACAACGTTACAACCCGTCGGTTATATTAGTTGGTACTTCCATGTCAAAGTTTAAGGGAAATGTTTAGGGTAGTGACTGTAGCTCGTTCAAATAGATAGTTATTTTTAAATAATTTCTAGCTCCATTATATTTGTTCTTGATAATGGTCATTCATTTGTTATCGGAAATTTGTATTATTGGATTCAATAATTCATTTTTATTAAACTAATGTGGTTCTTTGGGACCCTCTGAACCCTGCATGGTATACTATGTAGTATGATGCTTGTGCTTGTGTTTGCTTACCAAGTAAGAAAAAAATCGTTTGCTTTGAAACGAGTACTGATTGTGTAAAGTACACAATGACATGTCCAGATAAATGTCCAGTTGAAGTTGAATGACTTGATATGAAATGTTATTAAAGCCTTTCGCATTATCTGTATACTCTCAAGTCAAGAGCACAGCACAGCACAGCACAGCACAGTGCATGGAAGTTAAAGTCCGATAAGATAATAATTTCTGCATTTTAATTTCAGAAAAAAATGGAAAGAGATACAAAAGTCTTACATAAGGATTTTACTCAATGACATCAGCTGCATCTCTAGTCTAGCATATAATTTTAACTAGTAAGTCAACCTCAAACTTCCTGACCTATCCATTTCCATACTGTTTGTGTGTGCTCTGCCTGTGGTCTGTCCTGGTTTAATATGTCATTCTCATCCTTGTTACTCTCTCATACTGCGGAAACTTGGCATGATTTATTAGTTTACAGACTGCAGACTACAGAGAAGAGAGCTTATCGCTGGAGACTTATTGTACATCTGTATATTCCTGTAGATTTGAGCTCATGTGCATAGAATTTTTATTGTTGATAAAGAAGATACCTATGTAGCTTTCGAGGAATTTAATGTAGGTAGTTTAAATGTATACGGTAATAAATCCATCCAACATGCACTGTTATACTTTAATGTACATATTATGGTTAAAAGTGGATTTTCAAAATAATGCTTGTTATCATATTGAGCATATTTGCATACTATTATATGAGTAAGTTGTAGACGTTATAAGGTTGTGTTAGCATAGCGGTCGACCTGATGTTTAATATCAGTATTTTTCCCTTGTATGTATTGTGTAATGACATATCCAGCTGAGTGAAGCAGAACCAGAACTTTGAGAATTTTTGAATGTGGGAAGTTGGGATTGGGAAGTAACGTATACTACGTACTACACACTGCACATCCCTTAAAAGATTTAAAAAATAAAACATGATTATACAAAAGCTGTATAGCAACGACAGATATTTTTTTTTAAATGGCGCCTCCTGAGAGATTTGTCAATTTTTACTTTTACAGTTTACTCTGGCTTTTTGGTTATGCACACGTCATCAAAAAAGACTCAATTATAATCAGGCATGGACATTTAGGATTAAATGGATAACAAGATTGTCGACAGTAGACGTCCGCCATAGTGCCAATACATCAGACCTTAAATGATTGTATCGGTAAATCTTATATATTTCAAATAAAAAAAAAACAAGTGTTTTGGAATCTACAGATTACATATTCTGAGCTCGTTCAATATCGAATAAAAAAATTGCACTACTACTACTACTACGATTTGTTTTGTATTGGACTGTTTGCAGTTACTGTCTCTGTGACGCCAATTTGAGTGAGTAAATTAGTTATTGACAGTCAGCAGACAGCCTCTCCTCCTCGCTGAGTTGAATCCCTATGTGTGGTGTATCTGCCCATGCCCATATTATGTACACACCGCAGCATCCTTATAACACTCTTCTCTGCGTTTAATCAATAGTACATTGATCTTATCGTTAAGTAACTTGATAATTATGAGTGACAGGTACTGAATATTGAACTTTGTAATATGGAAACAATAGTATAGAGGGAAATTCATTTTGAAATGGATTTGAAATATCTATATTAAAACTTACAAGTTTATTGCTCCTTTCAAAAGATCCAAGACCTTTCTTCTCCTTTCTTGGATTGACTTTTGGGCTTATGGAATACAAAAGCTTGCCATTCTACATTCTACATTCTGAATAGATCAACTCTGCTATTTCTCCATTACAAAAAAATAGACATATTACAATATATATTTTGACATTTTTTGAGGAAAAAACTTTTCCTTGCAATAAATCTCCGTTTTCCATTCTCCGCTCAAAAAACACTATTTCAATCTTTGTAACTGTAATAGAGCTGTGTTGTTGTCGTTGTGGACTGAAGGATCAGAGCGTCAGGGAGAGATTACATATACCAATACACAAGAAGAAAAATATTACACTTTGGAATCCGCGTGGGTGACGCTCATTTGTTACATTTTTCACAAGCATTATTCTCATTTTTGACACCGTGTAAATAGTGCTATATATTATATTAGATTCGCATTTGTAGTCTCCTCGTCGCTCTTCTTTGTAAGAGACGCGACACGACTCCAATAGTTGTGGTTTCTACGCGGTGATGTCGTGTCTATCATACTAAACAGAACGATTATGACATGAGACAATTACAATACACCTACTCCCTATACCTACTACCTACTATAAATACTATGGTTGAATTAATGAACATTACGGTTTTCCTATGCTGACCTGCTGAACTGTAGTCAATGAATTGTACTACGTGCAATAATATAATTTGTAAATAGTAATAGTGCAAAACAGGGCCGGATAATGCGGCCAGCGCAGGCAGCCCCCGCTGCTTGAATTTTCAAAACAAATTTAAATGGAACATTTTGCCGTTTTCAAAAACATGTAAAAAGAATATTTTTACTTTTCAAAAATATGCAAAATAAATATTTTTGTACATTTCAAAAACTTGGAAATAAAACATTTTCCACTTTTCTCAAAACATGTAAATAGAACATTTTACACTTTGCTGAATCAAGTAAAAAGAGAATTTTTCACTTTTCTAAAACATGTAAATACAACATTTTGCTTTACCAAAGAAAACCATCAATGAAATCAAAATGGTGGTTTTTGTATGGAAACAAATTGCTGCCTAAAAGCAATTTCTTCGTCCGGCCCTGGTGCAAAATTAGGATGAAGTGAGTTAATTTTCAATATTAGTCTGCTTTATGCTTTCGACCTTTGGGTATATAGACGGGAAAGGGGTATAAGGATTTAATTTAAAAAAATGTTCGTACATACTTTTCACATCTCCCAAAGCTACGCAATCATTACGTGTCCCGAGTCCCACAGCACTTCCAAAAGAGCTTTGTTTTTAGTTTTAGTGTAATATCATCACTTATGTGTACATGTAGTATGTAGGTTGAGAGCTCATGGGGAAGTACAAGTACAAAGTATGACAAATTATCCAGCAATAATTCAATTCTCACTTCCCGACAAATATGCATCAAATATACCCTTTCCGTGTTTAGTTAATGAATGATGTTGATGAGTAGTGCTAAATGCTAAAAGAAATAAGTACAGAGTTTTCAAAACTTTTACGGTAACCCCTTGCATAAGTAAGTACCGAGTATAAAATCGTAATGGCTATAAATAGAGTAAAAGAGTGTAAAGTAAACGTCACCATACCACCACCAACACGACCACTATTCTCTAAGGTCTAAAATAAAAAAAGCATGTCATAGTCGTATAGAAATCGGAAATGACAGCAATTAGCTTTTAAATGTTTCGTTTATATTTTGTAATTATAGTTGTCGTTGTTCTATACGCTGTCCTTTGTTAGGTTTAGGATTAAGGTGGGAGCACATATTATTATTATATATCGCCTTTAGTAAATGTAAAGAGCAACAAAACTAAAATCACCTATACATGGTAGCTTTATGGTTAATGGTTCGTTGGAGAGCACAATTTGGATTTTCTATTTACACTTTACATAAGAGTCATAATATGTATATACTTTTAGTGTCGTGGTCATGTCAGATTTAAAAATATCCAAACCAAATTATTATGTCATGTGTATATAAACAAAGAATGACTCAATTACTTTTAAAACGCGAGGAAACTAAATAATCATTTTCGAGTCAGTGCCATAGCGCCATGTTGCCAGGCCAGAGCCAGAGCCAGTCATATTAATTGCTGCTAATTTTTTCTTCGTTTTATGGGTTTTTGCGCCGGCGATGGTGGTGGTGCGGTGGTGGTGAGGATTTGTACAGTCGACGCCCGAGCAGCGTAATAGCAGCATAATTGATTTCTTCAAACCTTCTCCAAAAGTCTGAAAGTACTGCCTCTAAGTCTACAGGGAAAATAAATATACTCTAAAATAAATGTTTAATTTTATATTTAAAAAATTCCAGTTGTGAATAAAATTGTAATGTGGGTAGGTATATTAATAGAAATGGTCAATACTTCCCACGCTGCTTGGTTATTATAGAATTATTGCCATACAATTTTGTATAATAATTATACTGTGAGTAATAAATTATTTATACAAATACTATATATGTACATCAGTACATTAGGAATTTCCCATCAAAGTAAAATCCAATAAAGACACAGCTCCTCGTGTCCAGACTATTAATTATTTAAACAATATGTCTATAGGATATATATTCTCGTTATTATTACTATGATTTCTGTATTACATAAGTACAAATTGACGTGTACAAGCCAAACACGTATATAAAATATTATCTTCTTCTTCTTGAGATTTTTAACATTGTCACATGAAAAGCTGTTTGTTCGATTCAAGATCAACCAGAAATAAAAGTATAGGATAGAGAAAAAACCCATGTTGAGGAAGTGTTCGCGAGCATAAACTTGAAACCAAGTTTAACGTTTAACTCATGCTGCTGTAATTGTTTATAGTTTGCTAACTATTATTATTATCTCTTTCTCGTGAAACTTTGTAGCATTCTTAATTTCAGCTTCAACTTGGCAGTCTGCAAATTGCTCTGATTTTCATGTATACTGCTAACTACGGTTGGAGGCCACATTTTTTTTATTATTTAACATTAACACTATACATTCGCCATTTGGCATTCGCCATTTGGCATTCGCCATTTGGCATTCGCCGCCGTCATTCGCATTCCTTACCTTACATGATTCATCTGTGATTATGGTAAGGGATATAGGGATGAGCTTATTATTACGTACCTACCTATCTACCTACCTCCATGATGATACCTACAAAAACAAGCAAATAATTTCATCCATCTTCCTATGTAATTTCTTTAATTGTGTGTAAAAATATTCGAAAGTTACATACCACATGTAAGTCACAACACAAGGAAGGGTAAGGTAAGGATCACATCGAATCACATCTGTTCGACATTCTACGGTAGACAGGGCCGGGCGCTGGAATTGCTTTTAGGCAGCAATTTGTTTCCGTACAAAAACCACCATTTTGATTATATTGAAGGTTTTCTGTGGTAAACCAAAATGTTGTATTTACATGTTTTTAGAAAAGTTCAAAATGTATTTTTACTTGATTCTGAAAAGTCCAAAATGTTCTATTTACAAGTTTTGAGAAAAGTGGAAAATGTTTTAATTGCATGTATTTGAAATGCACAAAAATTTTTATTTGCATGTTTTTTAAATGTCAAAATATTCGTTTTCCATATTTCTGAAAACTGCAAACTGTTCCATTTACATGTTTTTTTAATTCAAGCAGCGGAGGCTGCCTGCGCTGGTCGCATTATCCGGCCCTGACGGTAGATAACACTCCGTTTTCTGTTATTAACTGCACTGTTGACTGTATATAGAATCTGGAAGAAGGACCCAACGTGATGCCTAATTTATTAATGTATGGAGTAGGTACCTACTTACCAACTTTGATATTATTTTGTTCATGCAACTTTACCAGTACCAGAAACAGAATTCACTACTCACAGTCAGTCAGTTGCACTTCTAGGAAGAACAAGAGCAGAGAGTATAAGTTGTAAGGAAAGCGTATGGATGGACAGACGTTACGATTCGACGGTCGTTATAATTTGTACTTTTGCAGTATATGCAGCCCAAACTTTGATTCCCTTTAATTGTCACTCACGTAGAGAGGCAAACAATCCAAATCTAAGTCATTGTTACGAGCGATGAAAGGAACGGTACAATCATTGTCAGTGCGAGCCTAAAGAAAATACTATACACATAAAATAGCCGGAACAGCCTCATGCTCGCTGCTTATATAGATCACCCAGACTTTATCCAAGTTATTAAAGTAAGTTAGGTACATAATATGATTCGTAATGTCCATGGCCTGAACTGATGATGAGTCTGCTCAGGATGCTTGCTCAGGATGACGATGAGTGTAAAAGTTCACGTATGTCAGCTACTATACATAATGGGATGTTAAAATTACAAGTGTCGCGAGTCGTCGACACGAGAGGCGAGAGCCTAAAATAAAAGCAGCCCATTCCATATTAGACATGTCTAGGCATATTTGCATACACAGCCTACGATTTAGCATGTTACTTTACATATTGTGATCTTTTAATTTTGTAAATGGAGGCATAACCCTTGTAATTCGTTAGCGTTGACGTTCCCTATGACAAGTATAAATTACGAATTCGGACTTTCTCATTAAATCTGAAAAGTATATGTAAGGTACATTTTGTAATTCAGCAAGTCTCTTGTCTTTTATATAGGTCCCACATGTATTTTAATTCCAAGTGCACTTAATTTCCGCATATCATAGTAAATGATATGGCTATGAATTTAATCTGTGTACATTGTATAAAAAGTATATATATATGAAATATAAGGGGGTTGTGCAGGGCACATGGGCGGAGTCTTGATAGGAACATATATTAATGAGGACATACATATATATAATTATATCACACAATACAATGGCAATGAAACAATGGACATATCATATGGGATGGTGTGAGTATATGAGATACTATGACGCCTTGCTTGCAGTTGTAGGCTATTGCTACCGTTTCAGTTTCAACATAGTGATATGAGTCTTTATATAATTTTTGTTGTGCTATACGTATACGGATAGGTATTTCTAATTTAACTTGAAGCTGAAGTAGTAGTAAGGCGTCCTTACTACTTCGCCTCGTGGTATGATGAGCTAGTTTTTTATTTCTTGGGAATCGGAACACAAAACACAACATAAGGGGACTCAAATACTGAAAGAATGTAATTAAAATTGACGTCTGTCAGGAATTGGCGCCCTAATTCTTTTTTGTCCAAAATACTTGTGTGCATTATTACTTTGAGTACTTCAGTTTAAGATTATAATAAGCTTCTCAACGCACTACTGACTCAAAAATGTGTCCATGTAATAAGTCTCAGACTACTGTTCATAAAATGGGAGGGTCTGGGGTGTCGATGTGTAGTGGAAAGTATATGTGTATTATAGTAAATAGTGAGGCGTGGATGATGTGCCTCTGAGCTTCGAAACTTTGGCTGGTGAAGTCGAAGCCGAAGTCGAAGTCGACTTTGTCACTCAGAGAAGAGCTTTTCTCGCACGTACACACAGGCAAAGGTGCGTGGCAGATGCTTTAAGGAGAGAACACTTAAGGCAACCGTGACAACGACGACAAGAGCGACGACAACACATGACTTACATACTACAGAGAAAATGAAATGAAATGAGGATGCTTCCATATTTTTCATTTCCCTCTGTTCTGTGACACGAACTAAATGCTCCAAGCTAGTTTTTTGTCATATTTAACCCAAACTGATCTAGAACAAAGGAATAAAAGCAACCGAGTCCTCGAGTAATTACATTTTGATCGATAATCTGCTCCTCCTCTTCAAGCCTTTGCTACGGACTGCGGTCGACACGTTTGTATTTTAAGGTTTGAAGTACTCTGCAAAGTGGTTGGTTGTGCTTAACAAATTCAAAGGCTTTTACCTAATTTCCGTTGAATTCTTATCTGTATCTTTTGGTGTTAAAGTTAACCGCAAAAATGAGAAAAATATTTCTGTAAATTGTGAATATTTAAAAGAGCAGACTGACGTACTAACAGATCAGTACAGTACAGTATAAGGTACGAGTACCGATACCCAAAATTACATATTTTTGAGATACTCTCAGTTGATATCTGTAGTTCTGTACACAAGTCTAATCGATGTTTAATGTTGATTAAAATTAATAAATTACTCAAACAGAGAAAAAGCTTAACAAGGAAATGATTTTTTGCCTTCATTAAGCAGAATGAGATGGTATATAGTCTAATTAGATTACACTTACGAAATTAGAAATTAGAAAAGGACAGAGGATTAAATTAATTACATAATTCAGATTTTTTTTTAGCTTTTGTATAACAAATTATATCGAAAAATTTAGAAATCTTTTATATAGTAACTACTACCTATAACATTCAGATTCAGCTACCTGCAGCTACAATAACTTGTGTAAAAGTTGGGATTTTTAGATGCTGCTGCTGTGGTTTACTTAAGGCGTGAAGGCAATTGTGTCTCTGTGTCATTAGAGCTAATATATCTCCACAGTATGGGATGAAAGAAGCGTGGTTACTTTTTTTTCCCCTCCCGTGCCGTTGAATTTTTTTTTCGTACAAAAAAATGTTTACTTTGGGCTCATCCGTATACCTTAATGTGCTCTGTATGATCGGGAAGTGAAACATAAGCAATCAATTGGATTTAAAAGCAAGAAAATTGTCCTCGTTTCACATCATTAGTCACTCCAGACGATACATCTCAGCCAGGCTCTCTACATCTCTCTCCTCTTGTTATTATCATTATTAATGTGCGTGCATTTTTCTATACTCTTGATAAATACATAGGTACATCAAAGAGCGAGTTGTTCTATAACGATAAGCAAAAACAATTTAAGTCAGAAGAACCAAGAAAAGGAAATTTAATTTCGCTCTTGGAAATCGTTTGAATTTAATTCTATGTATTTCATTTTTAAATTTCCAGGTGAAAAAAATTAAATGTACGGAAAATGAATTGTAAACTTTAAAAAAATACCATTAAATTAAGTATGCTGACAATGGGCTTTGATTGTGCAGCATTTAATCAAAGGTTTAATTTTATTAACGAATTTTACGTGTACTTCAAATTCTTGTATTTGTTCTGAAATGTTTCGCATTTTCCTTTAAAATCTTGAAAACAAAAATTCCAATTCAATTGATTGGCAGGCCGAAATTGAAGACAAGGGAATACAGTGTTAGGAGATGAGAGTTTTCCTTCAGTGTGTTATCTGGATCTCATGTATGCACTTTTAGCATGTAGGCTATTACAGGGCCGGCCGAAGGAATTGCTTTTAGGCAGCAATTTGTTTCCTTACAAAAATAATCATTTTGATTTTATTGATGGTTTTCTTTGTAAAGCAAAATGTTGTATTTAAATGTTTTAGAAAAGTGCAAAATTTCCTTTTTACTTGATTCAGAAAAGTGCAAAATGATCTATTTACATGGTTTTTAAAAAGTGGAAAATGTTTTATTTCCATGTTTTTGAAATGTACAAAAATTTTGTCTTGGATGTTTTCGAAAATTCAAAATATTCTATTTACATATTTTTCAAAAATGCAAAATGATCCATTTACATGTTTTTTGAAAATTCAAGCAGCGGAGGCTGCCTGCGCTCGCCGCATTATCCGGCCCAGGGCTATACGGGAACTCTGCGTACAGATACAGCAAAATTCAAAAACTACGTCTGCAATTTATCACTTCATTATTTGCACTTTGTAGGATTAAAATACTTAAACTTTACTGTACTCTATTGTGCTTCCGGACGGACTCATTCCATACATGTGCTTGCTTGGGAATAAAGTATATTGTCAGAGTTAGGAGCGTAATGTTGGTTCCATGAAGTTTTAAAAGAAAAATACTTTGTGGTTTACCCATTCATGCCTCTCAACCCCTCCTCTGACGCTCAATGACTAAATTGATATTGCTACACAAAACCACGACCACGATGATGAAGCGGGGCATAGGGCTAGAAGAGAGGCTCATAAACCACCACCATACGATCAATTGCAAACTCTAAAACTCTAGTTCTACTTCCCCAGTAAACCTGTGGTTTATTTGATAATTCAAAGCATACTAGCTTCTGCCAATGTTTCATACTCTCATATACCCTAAAGTAAACAAATGTTTAAAATATGTGACTTTGTGTATAGTACTGATAAATCAGTATGGAAATGATTTATAATAGGAAATGTACATGCTGAACGTTATCATTAATCTTATCGTTAGTAGTTAGGCGTCTTATAGAAAAGCCGCCTCAAAATTAGTCATCGGCACTACTTACACAGAATATCCTCAACTACTGATAATTTACCTACCTAGACAGTGAGGTAGCGGTATGAGGTATAATGTACATAATCATGTACATATGTGTAAATTGCAAATCTCACATTTTAAACCTTTACATTATTATTAATATTTAAAAAATCTGACAATCCTTAAAATGACGATGTACAGCCTGTACAAGGCCTGGCGAAGGAATTGATTTTAGGCAGCAATTTGTTTCCATACAAAAACCGCCATTTAGATTGTATTGATGGTTTTCTTGTGTAAAGCAAAATGTTGTATTTACATGTTTTAGAAAAGTTTAAAATGTTCTGTTTACTTAACTCAGAAAAGTGCAAAATGTTCTATTTACATGTTTTGAGAAAAATGGAAAATGTTTGATTTCCATATTTTTGAAATGTACAAAAATTTTAATTTTGGATTTTTTTGAAAAGTCAAAATATTCGTTTTACATATTTTTGAAAACCGCAAAATGTTCCATTTACATGTTTTGAGAAAATTTAAGCAGCGCAGCGGTGGCAACCGCATTATTCGGCCCTGACGATGTACCTTACACTGTATATTAATTAGTGACTAATCAGATTCAAGCTAGGATCAAAAATCAAGTTTGCGTTACTTCAATGTTTCATGTAAATATATTGTGGGTTGGGAAGGCTCATGTCTCATATTATTGATTGATGAATAAAATGATTGAACCGTAAAATGTACTTAAAATCCTGCTGCGCAAATAACAGAAATAAAAATAATAAATAAATTACTAATAATAATAAAATGAGGAAAAAATGAAATACTAAAATAATCGTTGCTAATATTTGACGAGTGATATTTTCATATTATCCACAAATACAGAGGAAATCGTATTTTTGTTGGCTCAATGTGCGAGTCACAGCACAGCACAACCCCCATATTACCCGATGTACATCTATATAATATGCAAAAATAATTATTCTTTCCCCTACCATTAATTCATCAAGACTGGACTAAAAAAATTTAAAGCGAAATTACAACTGTGTACAGTAATAAGCAGTAGGCTACACATTTGCTCATATAGAAGTAAAAATAATTACTACGACGTAGATATTACAAAATCACAAAACATAGCGGTCAGACAGAAGCGGTCTTCGCACTTTCAAAACTCTAACTTCAATTTTCTCACAGAACACATTATTCCCTAGTAAGTTCCCATTATGATTATGTATTATTATTACAATTTTTTGAACCCTTGCGAGAAGATTAGATTTCATACTAAATTTTCCAGAGTGAGTTCACTTGCTCAAGGTTTACATAGTAAGTTTGCTTGAAAGGTGAAGCCGAAGCGAAAACGTCAGACTCGGAAACAACAGCACAGTGCCATTATTTGCAAATGTAATGTCTGATGTGGAGAAACTGTATTAAGAATTAGCTGTCTTCTTCCGGATACACCTGACTGCCTTCTGGGGTCATCCCAGTTCGGGTTTCCTATATTTATTTCAGTCAATCCCATTACGCCATTACTGCTTCTTGTGTACTTGGGTGTACATCCATGTGCATCCTGTACATAATATCCATATCGTAATAAATGCACTTATCGTACATTCGAGTATAATTTAAAGGTTACAACAGTATACAGAAAGGCTTGTTTAAATCACTCGGTCAACAAATAGCAGCGGCTGTATCAGACAGTCTGCGAGGTTAAGCAACTTATCGAATTCAGATATAATTATATAAAAAGATGATTTTATTTACAGTATTTATAGATATATGGGCATTTAGGCAGTACTGTAGTGTACAGATAGCTTATTATGTAATGTAACTGCAACTTTTAGTAGGGGCTTTGAGTTTAAATTAACGTTTTCTATCTGTACAACGAAACTAGACATGGAGGTTGAAACCGTGAAGTTTGGATTTAGAAGTTAGGCTTCAAAAAACAGCTATTATTGAGCTTATGCTCTATAAGCTTAATTATATATGTACATAATTATATACAGTATAATAATTCATAAGCTGACCATTTTTATAGTAGGGTTTCGGTTTTTACTGTACTACACATAATATGTAGGCTACAGTATTACGTAGATAAAGGGCTAATTACCTAGGCACCTATGTGTTACTTGAAATTGAAATGCTGAACAGAAAATATTATACGCTACCTATCTGGTAATGCATCAATTAATTGCAAGCTAAAGTGCATCAAT
Organism: Dicyrtomina minuta; assembly: GCA_949802685.1. Taxonomy (NCBI): domain Eukaryota; kingdom Metazoa; phylum Arthropoda; class Collembola; order Symphypleona; family Dicyrtomidae; genus Dicyrtomina; species Dicyrtomina minuta. Next base: position 74,231,711 of record OX461809.1, on the reverse strand, counting down.
AATCACTGCTCTCTACACAGTATTATAAAATTAAATGCTTAGGTAAGTGTGATTCAGATCAGATCAGACGAGGCAATCCTCAATCGTCTCGTCACACTCACCTCTCCCGCTATTAATCAACTAATCTGTTTGAGGTAATAGGCGTGAAAAATAAATGGAGAGTAAATAGTAAACCGACATGTAAGTACGCGTAATATACGTGTGTGCAAATTATGTAGGTTCATTCTATTTTCCCTGTGGACAGTTGGACGGAAATGCAAACGACAACAAAATACATACAATTTAGTATGCTCATCACGACTCATGAGGCCAGTATAATTTTTCTTTATATTTCTAGCTCATTTACTTCACAGATCATTGGAATGCAATAAAAACCAAGACATGTTATTTTTATTTCTATTAATTTGCCCATAGCAAATTTAGTTTGAAATTCCACCTTTACAATTATATTCTCTGTACAAATGAATCCTCATGTTGATCATGCTTATGTTCCTGATTTTGCCATAGGAGTACACATTGAAATTTTAATTTCTATTTCGATGCATTGAAAAACAAATTCTAAAACGCATTGAGGAATGTTCCGTGTGACTCATAGATACATATGCAAGTAAACAGAGACATAAGAAAATGAAATAAAAATTATATGAAGTAGTCGCGGGCTGTCAGTAGAGAAACCAATTCCAATTTTTTTTTAATACCAAGGAACACACTCATCGCTACTGCGGTATGGGTAAAGGGCATCGATACTTTCTGTACACATGGTTGTAAATACATAGAAATACCATTTTAGGTTATAACCTTCCTTCCTCCTCAGATCGCTGAGTCAGACACGAGTAGGATTCTCACAGAATATTTTTGTCCTGAAACGGGATCTGTTTGAAATTGTTTTAGCTTGTGTATAGCTCGAGTAGCTCCATACGTACTTACGTACGTTTCATACGGACGGAGACGCTACAGTTGTAAAGTTATTAGAACGTGGAATCATTGCATTGACTACGAACTTCCTTCACGCCAAGTTGAGTTTTCAGGACCAAAACTTGAGCGTTATCGCTTCCATTTCCAAACGAATTGCAGTTATTGTTCCTCTGTTTTCAATTTTAAAACTTCTACACATAGATCGTTTTAGTTTTTATTTTTATTTTTATGACGATTGGATTCGGACTTGAGATAGAGATGTACTTTGCTCAAACATTTCATCATCTCCCTTTCTCATATATATTCCAAATGTCTTTTTTTATTGTGGACTACAAACGATAAAGATCAACCAAAAAATGATGCATGCTGTACGTGAAACCATTACGAGCTATACCATTCAATACCATAAACCATATTATAGTGTGGATCATAGACAGAGACAGAGCAGAGCGAGATACGGTAAGACATAAGACCCAATGTTGAAATTGTATATACATATTATATAGATAGTCAAGTTCATATATATATATATGTCGTTTTTTTATTTTAGTAACTACTATAAGTTGCTAGACAGAGATAAAGAGATACTTGAAATTAGTGTGAATGGATGATAACTTTTATTTTTTCTGCAATATTTTAAGGAAATCTGGAACTATATAGGAAAGTAATATATACACATAAAAAAAACTTAAGAGCCAGAACCATAATAATATTACTATCCACATTATGTATGGTAATAATTCTAGACAGACCAACTTGACGTTTTCCTACATTTCTTGAATTCTTAAAAGAAAATGCCACTCACAAATGATTTATTCCAGGAAGTTTCCCTTTAGGCGTTTGAGCAACGCACAGATTACAAAATTACAAACTAGCTGCTAAAATAACTACAAAACTTTGTTCATTCATATTTAAAGCGACTGCATAGGTATAGATAGGTACCTACATACATTTGAAAAAAACTAAACATGGTGTAAAATAACATAGGAATTAGATATTTTTTTATATGGAAATGAGAATCCTATGTAAAACATCATTTCTAACCAATGTATTTCCCAAATCCACCTTCTTTTACTGTCTACTGTCTACAATACATTTTAATGTTTAGAAACAAAACTTAACACAGCGTCACTTTTTTGTAGTTCTCTTGCTTTGGCAAGACTATGGCATTCTGGAATGCTAACACCAGCAAAAACAATTAGGCTATTGTCTCGTCACGCCTTTGTAATACACTGCGGATCACTGGTACTGGTACTGGTAAATTTCACACATGAATATTAACTCTGCTGTGCTTGAACATATATTTGCTAGACCCCTTTCACCATAATATTATTATCTCCTACGTTCTAGTTCCAGCATCAGCAGGATTTTCCTTTGTTTTGTATACTTACTTGTTACAGTCAGGGGACATTGTCGCTCTGCGACACATTACAACAATATGTAAATTGTAAAACACCGAGACTCGCGGTTTCTATTCAAGTGTCGTATTTGTTGTCCACTCACCAACAACAACAACAACATCATGTCATTACCGGCAAAGTAACCATCTTTAGATTCTGCTGGACATTCCAGCTCCAGTGATGCATTCCAAATTGATACCATTAAGAGTTATTTACGCTCTGAACAGCTCGACTAGTCCGTCTTTATCAATGTACTCAGGACTCAGGGCGTAGCAGTACAAATAAAGAAATGATTCTAGATACTACATAGTGTAGTTGGAAAAACATTATTGGTGATAGTTATTAGCTATATAGTATAGCTACTGCTACTTCAGTATATATATAGTTCAAGTTAGTACAATTATTGTTGATCAATTTATAGCTTTGCTTATTTTTTTCAATAAAATTCTGCAAACGCAATGTAATCAGTGTATTTAGGTAATAAATCAAACAAATAATTCATAACAACATTTTAAAAGGGATCCCTACCTTATTTCAAGTGTAATGATGTAAACATATTTACAAAAATTTATTGGATCGTACAATTTAATGTAGGAAATTGTTCTGTGTGATCATATCAGTAATACACACCCTGCCTTGTAAACAGAGCGCCGAGTAGCAGTAAGTACGGTACACACAAACAACCTATCATAAGCATTATAAAAAAAATACTGAAATGGAAATTGAAACCCACAACAGAGGAAAAGCGTGTGTGTTTGAGTCTACTTAGTGTACTTTGAAAGCTTGTTACACGTGAAGGTTTATTTTGTTGTCGTTTGTATCTGTAGAGAAGAGCTTATGGAGTCAAGTGATGCATCTTGATGTCAGGGAACAATTGACGAACGTAAACGTTTGCCTTCTATTTTTTTTACTGTTGTTGTTGTTGTTGTTGCTGTTGTTGTAGTAGAAATCGATGCTTGTTAATCCATACAAGTCATGATCAAACTGGGATTTGACACAAGAGACATAAGAGACAAACAAGAAACAAGTTACTTTTATCACTCTTACTTTAGATGGGTAATTTCGACTTGAACCAACTTCTACCACATGGCCTTACACCTCAATTTTTATAATGTGTGCCCTACCAGAGTACCGCACCTGCTTCGTATAGTGACAATTTGGTATTGGTGCTATGGTATATAGATAGGTACTTATATCATTTTGATTTTATTAGGATAGGGTATTACTTAAGGTGAGGACTGTATATACTACGTAGGTATATTACCTTTTGTCCTCTGCAATTTTATTGTAATGTAATATTGGAGACACAAGATGAAGAGTCTCGTTGTGGGGCTGCTGGGGTGATAGGACACAGAAATTTCCTTGTCATGCAGAAAGAGAATACAAAGAGAAAGGCTCAAGCTATGAACAGCATCCCTGTTGTCAATCATGGGAAAGTGTGCTAAGAATAGTTTTTCATCTGAGCATCACATAGTAACTTTTCAAATGACGATACTACATACAAAAATACGTATACTGTAGCGACAGCCCTATAGCCATAGCCACAATGGCCCTGTAAGGTTATAATCAGTATAAAAATTTCCTTTGTAATCTTTAGCCTCTTCTCGTAAAAATACTGAGGATTTTGCATTGGTTATACACCTCATCATTATATATTACCAGCAAACCATTACTAATTCTTTTCTTAAATCCAATCTTCTCACACTGCTCAACGAACTACTGGTGATGATGACTTGGTGATCTCTTCATTTGAATTTTGATTTGGTTGATAGGGATCTTACACAGAGGGACAGGGAGACTAAGAGACAGACAAACGGCGCATTACCTATTACCTCACTTAATTATATTTTCATGATTTTTAATTTTTGAGAAAAACTTTTTCATTGAAGCACAATCCTTTATTAAAACCAGGAAGGGTCAGTAAACAGAAAAATATAATCATATAGCTGGAGTTCGTTATGCTTCATCAGCTTCTCCCGCCAGAGAACGTATAGTTAACAATAGCAAACATGGATGATGATTATTCAATCATATGGAAAGTTGAGGTGGTTTTCATTTTTAAAGACAGTGTTTTAAGATTACGCAACAGGATTATAGCATTAGGTTAGTGTTTGAAAAGCAACCACAAGTTTTCACAAGAAAATTCCACATTAAATTGAATTTCACTCTTTATAATCCTGTAAACAAGTTCATATTAAAATTTCTTACTCACAATTTAATGCTAAATTATGAGACGTATGTAATTATGTGTGACTTTTTACTGTACTACTTAACATTAGAATATTAGAATCCTCAGTAAAGTTTTTAGTCAACTTGAATATTAGCTGAGACTTATAGAATTAATGCTACGAGAATGTCTATCAGATAGACGCTTTTTGAAATAAGTTGACTTCCATTGGGCTTTAGACAAAATGATCGAATACACACAACTTAATTACTATGACACTGTACCACTTCATATGTACACTATGTCTCAATGAAATAGGGCCACCAATGTTTTCAGGACTTCACGCAAGGAAATAAGGGCAAGATCAGGGCCGGATAATGCGGCCAGCATAGGCAGCCCCCGCTGCTTGAGTTTTCAAAAAACGTGTAAATCGAACATTTTGGAGTTTTCAAAAACATATAAAATAAAATTTTGTGTACATTTCAAAAACATGGAAATAAAACATTTTCCACTTTTCTCAAAACATGTAAATAGAACATTTTGCACATTTCTGAATTAAGTAAAAAGAACATTTTGAACTTTTCTAAAACATGTAAATACAACATTTTGGTTTACCAAAGAAAACCATCGATAAAATCAAAACGGTCCATAGTCAAGTTCGGTCTAAGCGTTTCGAAACACGGGTGGCCCTATTTAATTGAGACATGTTGTAGTATTGGTAAACTACCTAAGAATATAACTTGTAAACTTTTATGTTTACTATTAAGTAGGGAGTTGTTCTCTTTCTGTGTTTGACTCTTGACACTTTGACTAAGGCCAAGTTTCACATGACTAATACTCTAATTAAGTAGGTACTTTGAAAAAAAATTAATAGGATGCCATGCCATCATATTGTATTTAATTGTGGACTCTGCAAGTTCCCACGTTATTGATGCTGACATTTGAAATTACATACATATTACACATTGATGAGATTGGTGTATGTGGGGAGATGGTGGGACAATGTTCGACTTAAAGTCGACACAACCATTAAAGCCGTTTGCATTTCGATGAAAATTACAAGTCTTATCAATGCTCAGAATCTGAATTTTGAAAGACTAGACTCAGAGTAAATAGTACGTGGCTTCTATATTGACGGATTAATTTTACATTTTACTCTTAGGGGGGTAGGTCATCTACTAATACAAATACAAATGTCAAATATAATTATATTATGTATATATAGGTAGGTACAGCTAGGTAGTGCTTTAATAATATTTTTAAATTGAAATGGGTATAGGTCACTATGATACGGCATGGTGAATACTGATTTAACTCATATGCATTTCGCTAACAAAAAAAATAGAATCAGAAACAAGAGTAATACCTACCTACCTACCTATCTATACCAGACAATCTTCATATGCATCGCAATCGTAAATCGTTAAAAAAAAATTAAAACAGGTCAGATGAAAACAAGTACAATTTTTTATTCATAATAATGATTTAGTGTGTGCTGATATAGCAAGTTACACATGTCCCTATCTCAACTTGTAGTAGTAGGTGTAAAAATAGAAATAAAAATTGTATTTATCACTGTACAGGATTCAGTTTCAATTACTTCTCAACTAAATAAAAAAATAAAAATTCATTCAAATGAGGTTCTCTTGTTCTCGTTGTCGTTGTACATACATGATTGAACTCTAAAATAAGAGACTGTCTAGTTACTAGAGGTTTTCTAGTTAGGACTTGTTATATGCATAATTACTCGTATGGTAAAAATGTAATTTTTATACCCTAAATTTGAATTCTAATAAAATTTGATTATACTGTAGTGCTACATGTATTAGTAGTGCTATCGGTAATATAATGTTTTCTTATTTCAAATGGATTAGTAATGGTGGGTGGTTTCTACTTTTCCCATCTTTAAAGATGCAACTATACCAATATAAGCAATGTGCTACACTTGGGAATGTTGTGTTTAAAGTATTTTTTGAAAAATCTAGTGTTCGCATTACATGTATATTAAATAGTGTATAACGTAAAAGTTAAGTATATATAGTAGCAGCAGTACCTGCTCATGCATATAAAAGCCCTAAAAGAATCATATCTGTGTCATCTATTTTGCATATTTAAAAATTGAGTAGTTCTAAAATTCCTTCTTCAAACTACAGTACATCATAAGCAAATATATGTTAAGGCGCTTAAAAAATTAAATATTTGAAGATTTGTAGTTAGCTGAGGCTGGGGCTGGAGATCGTGCCTATCTGAAGGATGCTGAGAATTTTATAGGATTAATTTAACCTCTCGTGAAGTATTATTGGAAGACACCAAAAGACAATCATTCCAACCGTGTTAGTCCATTAAATTCAATGATGACTAGAACAATTGGTTTCATGAGGACATAAATAGATTTTTTTATTGATATTAGGGTCACCGTATACATACAAAGGGGATACATATCTGGTTAGTAATGGACTATATATAATTTATTTATGTATATATAGGTACCTATATTATATAAGGAGATCCGTCCTTACCTTTTCATCTTTTACCTTTTCATTAGAGATGTCCCATGAAGTCTGAAGTATATGAAGCTCATCATCACTCCCGAATAAAAATCTAAAATGAATTTTATATTTCACTTGTTGGAAGAAGAAGGTGAAGAATTTCTTCAGAGCCGCCAGTAGCAATAGCAATAGCCTTGTCACGCAATCAATAAAGCAATGGCAATAGGAATAATCACCTCACAGTGATAATAATCCTTGCCACCATTACTCCATTGCATCGTATACTGTACAGTTTATTGTGCGTCATCCCTTGACAATAATAGTAATAATAATAAGGCATAATGTTGGTAAACAAAGAGAGAATTGCAAAAAAACCAGAGAAATATATGATACTTTTTCTTCGTCTTCACTAATGAATCAGAAAATGAAAAGAAATAATGCCGAAATGAGTAAACTCATTATTATTACCATCGATCATTGTAATTATTTATAAGTACCGACCTACGTATCCTATGCTGTAAGGCTGTAAGTACGAGTTTCAAAGAGTATCATCTCTGTTTGTATTGAGGGTGAACCAAGGAGTATGCTACTATTAAGAGAATTAGTGGAAGAATTAAATTGTGAAGCAACCACAAAAATAACAAAGATGCCTTTCAGTTTCAGCAACGCGTATCTATCTAATAAATACAATGAGGATAAGGTGTCACTTTGTACACACTTAATAATACACCGCTGTATTTACTGAATTGCCTAAAAGGAATAATGTTTACAATTAATTATACGGTGTGGCTCCCTGTCACTTCACATAAAAGTTGATATGAGGATTTTTCTGTGTGTGTGTGTGGGTACTCTCTGATGATTCTTTCATCAATACTCATAATAATTCCCTCGCATTACACGAATGGCTGTAGTATAATGAGAGAACTTTTGTAATCGTAATCAGGATGCACATATAATATGTATTTAAAAAAAATTAAAGACCTGTTCCCTAGTCATTTAACGTATAATATATGTAGTATAGGCGGTGGGCTGACTGAGATGGGCCACTGATATAGAGATTATTTGTAGATATACCTATACCACTTTTGTATGTTTTGCAGAGTGTGTTGGGTCTTATATCAGTAGTGGAAAATAATAAGACGACATGTGTCGTGCACTCCCATTCATCAGATTCAGATCCATGTTGTGATGGGATGTGTTGTGTGTTGTGTGTGCTGCAGTAGCTTTGGCTTTTCGAGTGAAGAAGAGTCTGAAAAGATGCATGCCGTGTGCGAGAGAAGTAGCTACTTGAAAACTTAATAGTACACACCATATAGCTACAACAAAAATCATGACATTTTTATTAAGGATTTATCAGGCGATCTTGAAGACTTGAGATGGCTTTGACTGTTGTTAACAATGGAGGAGTCATTTGAGCTGTCGTAGCGTCAACCAACGTCATCATTCTCATCCTCACAGAATTATTATGCAATTTATATGGGGGTAAAAAGGAGATACGAGGGCAAGGAAAATTCACAGTAATTAAAACGGATTACCATCCTCAGATTTTGCTTGTGCATTCAACTATCAAGACTATAGGGGTGCATAATAATAATTATAATTCTACTTTTTTTGATTGAATGTTGATTCCTTCTGTTTTATTATATTACTTCATACACAATGATAATTTGTTTGAGAAGCACTGTAGACAATACAATAATACGGAGTGCTGAGGCCCTTCGTACGGTGACGGTGACGGCGATGGTCTTACGCTATGAGGCTCTAGAACAAAGTTTTTGTGGTAGCTTTTTTTAATCGTTGAAATTGAAATGCACTTCTTGCCGGCGCCGTTGGCAGTTGATGATGGTGCTGAGAGTAACAATGATTATGATTAGGATGATAATTACAATTATTATCATTTAAACTAGTGACACCTCCACTTCAACGAGTCTTTAGTACACCAAATTAAGTTTAATCTCGTGTGTGTTTTGTGAAATCGACAACGATAATGATGCCGAGTCAATTTTTAAAATTGCATCCTCACGTACATACCTACATATTTACTCACACGTAGAGTTCTTTCAATTTTCAATGCTCCCTTCTCTTGCAAAACTCTAAAATTTCTATAGTGTGGAGTGTAAACTGCAGGCACTGTTGTTGATGAATGGGATTTTGTGCCATTTGCCATTCTAAATCTAAAACAATTTTATTCTTTAATAGTAATACTAATGACACAGTTTTAGATTTTCAATTTAATCTAAAGGATATTATATATCTGTGAGGGGGCGGAGGGGGCTCCGGTCCACAAATCTCATAGAAGTAGCGTGCTCGTTATGCAATATGAGACGATATTATATAATATAAATTAATGTAATATAAGTATATATACTTATATGGAATAAATCAAATGAAATAGAGAAACGAAAGGGAGTTATGGATTATTATGAATGTAATGAGTATTTAATCCATAACGTACGATCACTTCATATAATATTCACAAATATTTCAATCTACAATATTTACTTTTGACGGAGACGAGCGAGAAAAGAAACACAAACGACGAAAAGGTAGGTAGGTATCTGTATTTCGTAGAATTACCGTTAATATTAGGGATCACTATATTCCACGGCAAGTCCGATGGTAAATCCCGAGACTGCGGTCTTCGGTACGACTAAATGGCCTTCTACTTCTTTTACCCGAGCGTTATGACTCTTCTCTTCCCTCTCCGAATCTACCTGACTTTACTTCTGATCGAATGAAATGAGATCAGTTTATTCTGTCTATCAAAAGAAAAAGCTAAAAGACTTTTTATCGTAGAGATCTAATGAATGATACTTATATTCCTCCAGCTAAGAAAACAAAAATTCACAAGAATGAATATTCAACTTGTCGCTGTTTTACGAGATAGGAAAAACTGAAATCCTGTGTAGGCTCAGGCTCTTCAGAACAGACTCTAGTAGTATCAGTTCAAAGCTCACGACGGAATATCACAGGTAAGCGTAGGGTAAGACTCTCCAAAACCCAATGAATTGGTTCGTATCTCTCAAAAGCTAAAGACGGAATATCACAGGTAAGCGTAGGGTAAGACTCTCCAAAACCCAATGAATTGGTTCGTATCTCTCAAAAGCTAAAGACGGAATATCACAGGTAAGCGTAGGGTAAGACTCTCCAAAACCCAATGAATTGGTTCGTATCTCTCAAAAGCTAAAGACGGAATGCCTCAATTCTTGCTGTTCTTGGCTTGAGTTCAGCTCATCCTGGCTATTTCTTTTGTTAGTTGAATCTAATTTTCCCAACGCTCAAGGCGCTGGAATTTATGGAAAATAGCTACTGTCTGCTTTACACTTCAAAGGATTCCCATTGTTCCAATCAGTGGTCAATGGAATATTTCCTACTGTCTGCACTATTTACTCTACCTATGTGCTACTTTTCCCATAGCCTGCGAGCTATGGAATTGGCGGGAATTCTATTTACTGCTGTAATAATTATAGAATTGGACGGCGGTGGAGCTCCGTCACTACAAATCCCTCCACACACTATCAGCCGAGACCCATCGGCGGTCTAGGCTAAAGCGTGCGGTATTTGTGCGTGGTCTTAATTTTAGTACATAAGTATTTCAATCAAAAGCTATCCATTCCGGGATGTACATGTCAGTGTCTAACGTAATTTGCTCGTCTACCGTGTACAGAGTTTATAGTACTTAGTTCTAGGGTTTGACAGACATTCATCATGTAAATAAGTATTTTGTCCACATGGACATAAGTAAGTATTCGAGAATTTTTGCAATTTCAGTTTTTGTGCAATTTTCTCCTTAATCCTAATTACAGTATTTGTTAAAATAAGAAGTTGGATTAAGCCTAAGGTAAGTGGTAATAAATACGTAGTATTCTTGAGTGTTTTAATTTATTTCTCCACCACTCCGATGGTGATGGGATGGTGGGGAGATGTGGTATTTTTGTACCTAAGTAGGTACATATATGGTTTCAATCAAAATAACATTACGGAGTGACTGAAGTGTCACTGCTAAAGAAAAGTGAAAATAAATGAAAGAAATATATTTTGTTATTAACTTTCTACAATATTGTGCAAAATTCTTTTTGTAAGTTTCTGGAAAATTTTATAATCTTTTTGGTTCCCTTTAAAAAATTAAATATTTGACAGTGGGATGTTTACGAGAAGTTTTCTTTGTAAAATTGTGAAAATTAATTCTTTTAATTTACATCGGCTTTACCGTTGGTCTAGTCAAAATAAATTTCTGTCAATCTACTCATACTCGTGGACAGAAAATATTATTTACATTTGAGAAAAATGAGTTTAAATTTACATCAGCTTGATCGTGAGTCCACACAAACTAAAAATGAAAAAGTTCTCATTTGAAATGGAGGATAAATCAATTCCAACATCTGTACAAATCGGGGAAAGAAATACAAAATTGTAATTTACAACCTACGTGGAATACTACGTAGCAAATTATTATACGTGTTCTCGTCATATCGATATACATATATCATATCATCTAAATCATTAAATATCGAAGAGTTTGATGGGAATTCATCTTTCGCCATCGCATCAACATAATATCAATCATAACATACAAATATAACAACATATATTAACGTCTATAAAATTTGGTTAAATTTCCAGTTGAATTGCAGCTGGAGTCACATTTCCATTCTCTTGGGTAACTTGTGTGAGGCAGAATTCGAGCGGTCCACTTTCCCAGGCGTCGCTGTATTCCCAGTATTTCATCGTGTGATGCTGGAGCGAAACCCACGGACGTTTAGCGTTCGGTCTGACTCTATCAGGAGCTGGTGGATCTTCGTCGTCATTGTTGTTCTCGTTATCATCAGTAGTCATGGTATCTAAATCTGGCTTGTCATTTTCATCATCTTTCTCCTCTTCTTCTACTGCTTGTTCAGCTTCGATAGGGAGGTTGTATAAATCGTCAATGTAGTAATCAGCCGGATCATAGGGTTGATAGTCATCAGGTTCGAGGAGATTTATGGGTTCGTCATCCTCGCTGTCAGTGTCCATCTGGATCGGGAGATGCGGAATAACTTCAATTGGTGGTGGAAGAGTTGGTTCCTCAGGGATCTCTCTGGCATGGTCTCCGTCCATAATGGTGAGTCTAATCATAGTAAAAGGAACAAAAACACTTCTCCAAGTTAATTCCTTATTACCGTACCAATGCGCTGGTAGGTCTCATGAATGTGGTGTCTAAAATGAATGCTTAAGCTAATTATGTTTCCCGGGTCTATAAGACCTGGTATTATCCCATGGATATTTTTCATGGAATTATGGTTTCAACAGTAAATATGTGGTATCGTCTCAGTATCAAAAATAGTGGTGTTGTCCAAGTAAACTCAGTGTTATCCATATTGTCATTCTCGTTATGCTCATCGGAGTTGAAGGTGAATCCTGTCGTTTTTCCAGAGGCTGCAGTGTTTCCAGTATTTCATCTATTGATGCTGGTGCAGGTCCGCGGACGTTCTAGGATTCGTCAATCTCCCTAATTTCTTCAGTTTCTCCTAGGTTTGGGCCATTTCGTCACTGTTGTGGTGGTGTGGTCCTGGATGTGGCTGTTAAATTATTAGGAGCAAAAGAAAACACTTCCCACAGTTAAGTACCTTCATTATGCCATATATAGTCTGAATCGCGACTTTCATTCTATGCTATGACGGTATGGGATACTATTATGGATGTGTGCTAGTCAGAATAATTCTGCGTTCCGTATTCTTCTGAATCGGTAATACTAGAATTTCTAATATAAATTTTGATGTGCGTAAATGACAATGAGGTGGTATCTCAATAAACTTGGATTTTTCTAAATAATACTTTTATGTACTGAATTTGATTTAAAACAGGCTAGTGCCTTAAAAAAGATTAATACTGTGGAACTTAAAGGAAAAGATAAAAATGTAAAACGTTTCATGCTAAAATTTGTGTCTAAGTTTCGGAAGGACATTTTTATCCCGAAATTAAGAAAGTGCCATCACTATAACTGTAGGTGATGGGGAATGGCGGAGAGCCATTATTATGTCTACTCGTCGGAATCTGACGACGATGATATCTCATCTACCGCCTGGGTCTGTGGTACTCTATTATATTGGCATGCAATTATTTGCCCTATGTTTCCCAAGACTCGGACTAATTCGGCCATGGCATCAGTAGGTTTCGCTTTACATCTCTTTAATTTTGCAGTCTTACTCTTTTTCTTATTCTTATGTACCAAACCTACCCCTTTCCGTTTCCTGGTCCTGGGCACCTCGGCGTCGGATGGATCATATGGTATGACTACTTTTCTTTCCCTCTGTGACCTTCTTATTTCAGTAGGTTCAGTGATTGACTTTGACTTTCGAGTGTTCAAAATGACCTTTTGACTATTATTTCCCTTTGCAGGTATCGCAATGACAGGAGTAGTTTCAATGGGTATTATTGACTCTATGGTTGGGACTGTGGGAATTTCAATCTCATTTTCTTCCAAGAATTCGAGATCACTTTCAGCTGCATCAATATTTACAGTGTTGAGTGTAATTGATTCTTTTGGTGCTGTGTCGATTTCGATTTCTTCGAGTACTTGTGATTCATCATTAATATTGACCATCTTAATTACTTTCTTAGTTAGTAAGTCTGTGATAATTAATTTGGTCTGAATTTTGGTGTGAAGGGCGGCGTTTGGATTCCGCTCTCCATTCCAACTTTTCGGAGCTATAGGAATTTCAACCGGATTATTCTTCTTATTTTGTGATATATCACCTAATTCGGAGCCACCTCTACGATTATTTATGTGACAACTATAAATTGAGTGGTTTGAAGTGTCTACAGAATTTGCCTTATATGTGGGGGCCTCAGTTGGTTGTGCTACATTTGAAATCTGAGACATGGGAATGTCCTTGGTGGGATTTCGAAAAGAATTATAGTACTGCTTAGTTTTATCGTAATCAAAATCCTTATAGCGAGTGCCTGTGGTAATATCAATACCCTGAATTAAATTCCGGTCGTCTTTTTCAATGAATGAGCCATCAGAACCCAAGTGGTTCATATTGTGGCTATTACAACGAGATTCTCTAGCAAAAGGATCATCAACGATAGTAGTAGTCATTCGTGCAGGATACCTATCTACGGTTTCAACATCAACATATCTAGGAATAGAAGGAGATTTACTACAATTAAGTGTGTTAGATACGGTAATATTATTATATCCCGCCGGGGTGGCAACTGGTCCCACTACCGACGGTATCAAAGGAGTAGGTAGTTCTACATGAGGTTGAAAATTGGTGTCTACATTACTTGCTAGAGGTGTTGGTGATTGTCCCAGGGGCTCAACGCCCGCTGGTATAGTAGTTACTACGGGAAGTGAATAATTGTTTGTTAGTTGCTTATATACTGTAGTATTATGAGTAGTTGGATTCCGCTGAATTGTCCTACTCCTTAACTTCAACTCATTATTAGGATCAAACAAATATTCCTGATTAAATATTCCGCGAGGGACTACGTTGATTTGAGCCGCGGTATCCCCATCGAAATCTTTCAACTCAGGGTCTGCCCAAGGTTCAGTGTGAAAAGCAGCATCATCGGGAGTGTAAACATGATTATTTAACCAAGTCTGATCACCTATAGCGGGTTCCATATTATTATTAAGAGAAGGAATGTCGTCTAATAGGTAAGGTTTTAGATTGTGCCCATGCACAATCTCGAGGACAGTTTCATCGATGTATTTAGACAAATCGGTGTTTTTATCGCATAATAAATACATATGTTGATTTGTGGCTGTACTATATACCTTATATGGACCTGTGTATTTGACTGTGAATTTTGCTGCCGTTCCTGCTGCCTTATAATAATTCTTTTTGAGTACCAGGTCACCTTCCTTATACAGGACGGTTGGATGTGTCTTATCAAAAGCCATTTTGCGTTTAAGTTGATTATGACAGGAATTTTCATGCGCCAAGATGCGAGCTTTATGAAGTTCATGCACCCTGACCTGTTTCATTTCTGGGTCATCTGGATCACAATCGTCGTCTAATGGTTTCCCTGTGATGTAGCAAAAATGCAGACTTCTACCGAACATTAGGAAATAAGGACTATAACCGGTACTGACATGCTTCACTGAATTATACTCATTTTCAATATGCGGTAACATAATATCCCATTCAACATTATTTTCATACTTAAGCTTTTTCATGATGCTACCAAATGTTGAATTGATTCTCTCTACGTAGGCATTACTACTGGGATGATGTGGAGAGCTATGGATGGAGGTGACGTTATTACGTGTGCACATGTCGTTGAACAAATGACCTGTAAAAGCTGGACCGTTATCAGAAACAATACTCCTAATTCGATGTTTCGCTATAAGTGGTTCTAGAACCTTTACCGTTTCAGCCACTGTTGTGCCTGTAGTTGGAATGAGATGCAGGAAGCGCGTGCATTGGTCTATCACGGCCAGGATATAAAGCTTATTATTAGAAGTAGTAGTCAGTGGACCAAGGTAATCCACTGAAACTTTAGCATAAGGAGTATTGGGATTAATCATAGCATGCATAGGTCCTGACTTTTTTATGTGAGGAAGAGGATTACCGTGACAAGTGTCACATTCCTGACAGGTTTTGAGGATGTTGTTCCACATTTGCAAGAACCAGTATTTATCAACTAGAGAATAGTAGATCTTTCGAAAACCCAAATGTGATTTATTATGTAGCTCACGTGCTATGCGCTTTCCCTCAGAGACTGGCAAAACATTCACCCATAATGGACCTAAAGGCTCATAATTAATATGTTGGAGGATACCGTCTGTATTCAGGCGGAAGTCAGCGCGAAATTTATTTTTACCACGACAATTATTCGCTTCGTCTGTCTCAATAGAAGTAATTATCTCAGCTAAGTCCTTGTCCTTTGCCTGCATCTCCTTAAGGTTATGTATGGATTTATCCGTATCAATGCAATGTACTATGTATTCTTCATCTTCAGGTGTTCTAGGATGTTCTGTCTTCGCTGTCATGCCTCTAAGGATGGCTACTGAAAGGTTATCCGCTCGAGGAGGGCGACTGAGGCAGTCAGCCATGGCATTGCTCTTTCCTGGTACGTACATAATCTTTAGGCGGTGCGAGCTCAATTTAAGACTCCACCGCACTAATTTCCCTGTCACCTGAGGAGTACGTAGAATGTTGACCAGTGCCTGATGGTCAGTGTATACTAGAACTTCTCTACCAAAAAGTAAATTATGAAACTTTTGGAGGGCGTGAACTATCGCATAACATTCTTTCTCAGTGACTGTCCATTTACTTTCCGTATGTGATAAAGTATGAGAATCGAAACCAAGAGGTTGTCGATTTTTCTGAGTACCAATCGTGATAACTTGGATAAGAGCGGCTGCGACCTCGTAATCGCTAGCATCGGCCCATAATTCCAAAATTGCAGTGGGGTCCGGGAATGCTAATGCTGGAGCGGTACATATTGCTACCTTCATTTCTTTCACCGCCTTTTGACATGCAGCGTTAAAGACAAAAACTGCGTCTTTCTTTAGGAGATTATACAAAGGTCTAGCTAATTTTGAATACCCAAATACTAGTCGTCTAAAGAATCCACTTAAACCTAGCCATCGACGAATGTCAGTGGCGTCCTGAGGATCTGGAAAATGCATAAGTACATTGGTTCGATCGGGATCGATGGCTATACCCTGACTACTAACCTTGTGGCCTAGAAAAATGAGTTTAGGATGACCTATATAACACTTTTTAGGTTTTAATGTCATTCTAGCCTGAGTACATAACCATAGTGTCTTCTCCAATCGATCCATCAATTCAGGGAAATCCTTGCCTCCAAAACAATTATCTTCAGCATAACTGTTCAAAAATGAATTCTTATACGGAGACCATATAATATCCAAAGTCTTTTGTAGAATTGCACTCGAATTGATGAAGCCGAAAGGAGTACGAGTAGGGCGAAATTGTCCGTCAGAAGTCATGAATGCAAGTATGTCTCTACTTTCGTCATCTAATTCTACCTGCTGGTATGGGTTTTGTAGGCCTAGGTTACAAAAGTATTCAGAATTGGCTAAGGATTTAAAAGCTGTGTGTAAAGGTGGGACAGGCATGGGTTCAGGTTTAATTTTTAAATTGATTTTTCTATAATCTATAGTAGGTTTCCAAGTACGACCAGAGGATAATAATTGGACTTGGGATACATATTGACTATGGGAGTTTTCAAGAAGTCCTAATTCTTTCTGACTATTGGTATATGTACGAATAATGTCCTGGAGTTCGAGGTTAATAAGTCTGGGACCAATTGTCTGAGGTGTCTTGTCCAAAAGTTCCACGGTGGCTTGTATTATCTTACCAGTCCGGGGATCACGCATCGGCTCCAGAGAGTCGTTTTCGGTCCAACCGAAAGCTTTATAATACTTACTCAATAATTCCCTAACCTTAATCTTTTGAGGCACTGTTAAGCCTTGGAAAACTTTAAATTGTGAAAATTCATCATCAGTCAGTGGTTGACTTCCATCAACGCTCTCGGGAACCGGTGCAGTGTCAACCGCATTTGAGAATTCTTGATCATTAACATAAATATTAGGGGAATTAGTTTGATCTATCCTAGTTGCACGGATATACTCCGTAGGCATAGTTTCATAGCTCGAAAGGGATGGTTGAGGTGGTAATATAAAATCTCCTGACTGTTGAGAATTAGCAACATGCAAAATACCTTTGCCATTAGTGACTTTAACTGTGTCTTGAAGTACCATCAATCCTGACTTTTCAAACAAGTCTTCATTTGGATGAATGGTAATTTGACCTGAATAACCGGGGTCCTCTGTGTAAAAAGGAACCTCGTTGGCCGCGTCATCCTTAATGAGGGAGGGCCGAACTGAAAATAATCGCAACCTATATTGTTTATAGTATTCGACAGCGCGACTCGATGCTACGCTAGATTTGACTGAACGAACCTCCTCCAGTAAGGATGAAGTTGTACTATGGACTCTTTTGATAGTGGTAGTACCTATAGACGCAATGTCATCGATGTTGACCTCACTTTGACTAATGTCAATTATACCTTTTACCCTTGCATCGCCGTCTTCCTGTATCTCATCCTTACTCTTTTTAGATTTAGTTTGCCTAATAGCGTGACCTATTTGAATGTCATTCTTACTCCAGTTCTTTTGCCTGGCTAATTTGCGTTCTCGAAATGTTAAGCCTTTTGACGAGCTTTCTATAGGATCCACTGCTATCTTTCTTATACATGCATTATGCTCTTTCATATGTCTAGGTACATCTCTTGAAGGAAAAGTTTTAATTCTACACAATTCTGATGCATCTGACCTCATGGATTGATGAGTTCTTTCCCTCGCTTCCCTAAATATAATTTGACCTAATCCGCATTTAATATCTACGTGATAGGCCTTAAGTAGGTCACAACCAAAAACTATGGGATCCTGGGCCTTCTCGACCACATAGAAACCCCATTGTATCCATTCATTAAATTCACTAATGAAAAACTTAATATAAATAATCTTGTCTACCGTATGGGTATTATTGTCGTCAATAGATAAATATACAGTCAGTGGTTTACACTTTTTGACTTGTTTTTCGAGTTTCAAAATTTTTACAGTATTTATACTTATGGTACAAATAGTGGCTCCAGTATCCACCAAAACGTTCAAAATATGTATATGTTTATCATAGCCACGGAATTTCATTTCGCGTTTGATTTCTGTGACTTCGTCACTGATTTTCCGTGCATAATGAACTGTATTATCTGGAGGAAAATCAAAAAGGATACCTAAGGGTTTCTGTGAGTCAAAATCGTCAATTTTCTGACCTATATCTAACAATCGATGACCTGGTTGATGATCTACAACGTCAGTCACTTTGTTCGACTTGATTCCCAAGCTTCGCAAAGCGGCATCGGCTTTGGCGCTAGTTTTATACACTCTCGCAGGTTTCGGTGATTGAAAATAGACTTTGGTATATTTTACAGAAACTGATTTAAATGAATGCTCTGAAGCTGGAGGCTTGGGTCTGGATATATTAATTATATCCACCCCGTCTAGTTTAAATTACCATTTCCCTGCTGTGCCTGGTCTCCTTCCTTCGTGTCTTGTCTACGTGGTGGCCTGATTTGTCTAGGTGGAATTGGAATTCCCTGGGCATGGAATAATACATGACAGCTACGGAAATTATGCGTTATGCTACCACATTGCCAGCAAGCTGGCCTTGCTCCTTCAGCAACTACACAATATGCACGACGGCGCTCATTATAATATGGATACTTGATGACTGTAGGATCGTCACCTGGACCATGCGGGACATTTGGGTCAGGTGGAGCTTCATAGGGAGCTCCATTAGCTGGATTTGGTAGGGAACAATGGGCATCATATATCGTTGGGATTATTGGAGCTATTGGTGTCAGTGGCTTGGATTGACTACCACGGACTACGTCAGCGTATAATCGCGATTGATATAAGTTATGGTTGTAAAAAGTGCGACCATAATGTTGTTCGAGATTATTCATTTCGTCATAGTCTGTCCTGAATAAATTAAGGTTCGTGGACTCATGTAACCTAAATACATTTTCATTCAAAGGTGCTTCTAAACCGCACAATCCTTGTTCTTCATCGTCAATCCTTCCAGCCATGATTTAAATAAAATTTACGTAAAATTTAGATTCAAAAATTAGTATATTAGGATAATTATCCTACAAGTTGGAGGTTCTGCCTCCACACTAATTTTTGACTCCCGATGTAGTCAAGGTTAAAAACAGTTAAAATGATGTTATTGTCAAAGAAAAATAAAAGTTAAAATATTAAAAGTATTCTTGTCAAATATTAATAAGGTTAAAATTCTTTCTTTGGTTTTCCTCCACACTAAGAGTTGACTATACTCTTGGTGTGTATTAAAATGCGACTTCAAAATGTCGTTAGATTTAAAAAAAAAATGGATTGTAAAATGAATGGCTTGGTTTGTTTTGACGAATATCAAAAATTATTGGCTTACTATTACATACCTAATTATGTCGATTAGTTCACCTAGAATTAGGACAAAAATTCGAATTGGTGCTTGGTTTATAATTTGATTCTCCCAGATTTGGAGAATGATAGTACACAATAACAATGAAAATAAAATAGGTAACATTAATTTGTCAAGAAAAATCTGGTTAGGTTACGGATAAGCTGAACAAAAACAATTATTTCTAATAAAGGAATATCGATTCGACGTAATTCCAACTTTGCCACGACGATCATGAAAATTAGTAGGGTTAAAATACCAACTATCATGACCTGTCTATCGTCATGACCAACACTTATTAAGTATGTACCTATGATTCGAAGTGGGGTGGGTTTTTACTCTTGGCAGTGAGATACGGGTCCCTTCACAACTGTCACCAATCACGCAAAAATGAATCACGATTTAAATATGTGTACACACTCAATGAAAGTCAGTCAATACCACATGAATCCTCCGATGAAAAGATGCGCAAGAAAAGAAAATAGTAAGTAGTTAAAGAGTTTGTCTTTCTCTTTCTCCTTGGTCTTGCGTCTTTCCGTATGTAAATAGTATTTTATAATCAAAATATACTCTCAAAAATACTTCAAAACAGGTAGAAATAAAAATATAAAAATTTAAAAATTTTTCGAAATTTTGAAAATTTCGGTCAAAATTTTGATAAAAATCAACAAAATAGGGACAAAAACGAGTTTGCTACCCCGCACCTATGATTTTGAGGGGGCGGAGGGGGCTCCGGTCCACAAATCTCATAGAAGTAGCGTGCTCGTTATGCAATATGAGACGATATTATATAATATAAATTAATGTAATATAAGTATATATACTTATATGGAATAAATCAAATGAAATAGAGAAACGAAAGGGAGTTATGGATTATTATGAATGTAATGAGTATTTAATCCATAACGTACGATCACTTCATATAATATTCACAAATATTTCAATCTACAATATTTACTTTTGACGGAGACGAGCGAGAAAAGAAACACAAACGACGAAAAGGTAGGTAGGTATCTGTATTTCGTAGAATTACCGTTAATATTAGGGATCACTATATTCCACGGCAAGTCCGATGGTAAATCCCGAGACTGCGGTCTTCGGTACGACTAAATGGCCTTCTACTTCTTTTACCCGAGCGTTATGACTCTTCTCTTCCCTCTCCGAATCTACCTGACTTTACTTCTGATCGAATGAAATGAGATCAGTTTATTCTGTCTATCAAAAGAAAAAGCTAAAAGACTTTTTATCGTAGAGATCTAATGAATGATACTTATATTCCTCCAGCTAAGAAAACAAAAATTCACAAGAATGAATATTCAACTTGTCGCTGTTTTACGAGATAGGAAAAACTGAAATCCTGTGTAGGCTCAGGCTCTTCAGAACAGACTCTAGTAGTATCAGTTCAAAGCTCACGACGGAATATCACAGGTAAGCGTAGGGTAAGACTCTCCAAAACCCAATGAATTGGTTCGTATCTCTCAAAAGCTAAAGACGGAATATCACAGGTAAGCGTAGGGTAAGACTCTCCAAAACCCAATGAATTGGTTCGTATCTCTCAAAAGCTAAAGACGGAATATCACAGGTAAGCGTAGGGTAAGACTCTCCAAAACCCAATGAATTGGTTCGTATCTCTCAAAAGCTAAAGACGGAATGCCTCAATTCTTGCTGTTCTTGGCTTGAGTTCAGCTCATCCTGGCTATTTCTTTTGTTAGTTGAATCTAATTTTCCCAACGCTCAAGGCGCTGGAATTTATGGAAAATAGCTACTGTCTGCTTTACACTTCAAAGGATTCCCATTGTTCCAATCAGTGGTCAATGGAATATTTCCTACTGTCTGCACTATTTACTCTACCTATGTGCTACTTTTCCCATAGCCTGCGAGCTATGGAATTGGCGGGAATTCTATTTACTGCTGTAATAATTATAGAATTGGACGGCGGTGGAGCTCCGTCACTACATCTGTATTTAGGATTCAATAGGAATCACGCCGGAATAGTCGTACAATGTAATGTACGGTATTGAACGCATATTATACATGTCATGATAATAAAGTAACACGCATACTGTACACGACCGGATGGAAATCTTTGAGATGGAAACATCCCTTGTCGAATCATTATCTTCGTGAAACCCGTTAAAAAATATATAATATCATTGTGAGGGCAAACTGTAGATTCCAAACTCATCGTGAGTAGTATACTCTATACTATATAGTAGAGTGAAGGGTGTGAGTTCAAGCGTATATTCGACAGATATAACATAATATTTACTATAAAATTATACTGGCTTTCCGCCTTCCGCTATATATATTCAGGAATCAGGACCGGACCGGACAAGCTCCACACAATGTAACTACATAATTGAACGGAAGCGAGTACATTGTTGCATATTGCACTTTTCTGTGTCTACTTTGTATTTCTCGCACCGTGGCGGTTTTTTGAAGAGATGCTTCCATATACTATCGTCTGTGAAGAACCAAAATGACCCATATCCATTTGAAGCAAAAACACCATATCAACTATCTACAAAAATATTCAAACATGTCTTGAGAGCATTTAAATAACGCAGTTTGCACTTTTCAAAAATATGTAAATACAACATTTTGCACCTTTTTAAAAACATGGAATTAGAATTTTTGCACCTTTTTGAAAACATGGAATTACAAAATTTTGACACTTTTCAAAAAACGTGTAAATAGAACATTTTACACTTTTCAAAAACTCTAAATAATAAACTAACATTTTACGCATGTTTCTCATTTTGTTTTTATGACATAGCTCATTTTGATTCTAGCTTAAATTGGATATGGGTCATTTTGGTTCTTCAGAGACGATATGTACCTTAAGATTGGTAGATTCAGACATATCTATACAGTTGCCATAGCCGTGGAAATAGGAGCGCAGGAAGACTGACAGATAGAGGAGTTTTAGATTTTAAAAGATTTTGCAATGTTCCCAAACACATTGCTTTGCTCCTCGTTTAGCGTAAAATGTAGTAAATCCATTACTAAATTACTTGGAAATGATTTTACATAACACTTAATACGTTGAACAAATAGTTTATTGTTATTGTTCTATTACTATACTAACTCCCTATAAGTGTATGTTGTAAAGTGATAAGTTGGTCGACCGTCGCGTCGGCTTGCTTTATTATTTTTTTTTTTTTGCAATGTGAACATATATATTTTTAATTATTATTTCCATTTCTTTGCCAACAAGTCAGAAGTCAATCTGGATCTCAATCTCAATGCTACTGCTGCTGATGCTGGTTGTCAGGAAAATACCTACATTATAACAGTACTTATTGTTATTAAGTACACCATACACAATTTTACTGTATGCAGACATTGCTTTAAATAGTTTAAATAAACGTATTTGAACTATACCCATTAATTATTGAATTACGACCATTACTTTTATATAGGTGTTTATACCTACCTACCTACGTGTCTGCATTGCACGAGTTACGGTGACGAGTACCTACTATATAGTTATTTCACGGTCGACTCTACTATATGATTTTATGATTTATGAGAATTAGATCTTAAAATATTCAATAAATTAATTATTGCACTGTGCAATAGATATTTAAAAGCGATAAAAACAATCAACATGCAAAAACAATGGAATCTGTTTTGAGAGCTCTGTTAATTTCTCTCTTTAGAGTGTATGTGGCTTGGCAATGTCTCCCTCAGGACAAATACATGAGTCATTCCTATTCCTAATAATTACATCGCAAGCATGTGGCATGTAGGAAGAATTACTAACAAGAGACGAAATCTTAAATATCCATGTTAAATTAGAATTTAAATTACTAATGTTTTATTTCTATCATCTTCTCATCCCCTTGTTGCTGTCAAGCTTTTCATTCTTGATATCGTCTATGAAGAACCAATATGCCCCATTTCCAGTTTTAGCTTGAATCAAAATAAGCTATGTCATAAAAACAAAATGAGAAACATGCGTAAAATGTTAATTAGGATTTTTTCAAAAGTGTAAATAATGTTCTATTTACATGTTTTTGAAAAGTGTAAAATGTTATATTTACACATGTTTTGAAAAGTGTAAAATGTTCTATTTACACATTTTTTAAAAGTGCAAAATATTCTATTTAAATGCTTTCAAGACATGTTTCAATATTTTTGTAGATAGTGGATATTGTTTTTAGCTACAAATGGATATGGGTCATTTTGGTTCCTCACATGCGATGTGTGTAGTTGTAATTAAGTAAGTGCGTGTATATTGTGTATTTAGCATTGTATACCAAAATCAGAAGTGCTGTATCGGACGCTGCTGCTCATCCTATCATATTAACACATCCAGAAACAGCAACAATTATACTGTAGTTATAACCATCATATAAAATAGCATTCTAATATCATATTATGATGATGATATGAATATATGAAAGATATAATAGATACACGAAAAAGATTTAGCTTGAGCGCACCTACAATAAATATGTGTAGAAGAGGGGGGTGAACGAAAACAACCAACCACACACCATTCCATTCCATTGCATTACATTGGAATGAAATGCAATACAATGCATAGTATCAGTCAGTACTTACTACTACTACTACTGAGGACTGAAAGACTGAGAGTCATACCTCTCCTCATCTACACACGTTGTTGAGTGAAAAATCACAACTTCAACTAACTGTTCCCTTCCTGTATCCCTCTCAGTTCGAACCCAGCAATCGACTTGTACAGTGCACAGTTGAGAGAGAGTGTGTAGGTAGTGCTGGTTTTTGTATTGTATGGTGCGACCGTGGTATTCAAGTTAAAGCTAATAAGCCAAAACAAAAAAACAAGTGCCTCTCTGCCTCCCTACCTACATGTAAAATAATAATACAAAAACACTCGTATAGAATACGACAAGAGTACACAGGTATTATTATGTACTCGAAGCAAAAAGAATTGAAGCACCTTTTTTCGTGCGTCTCACATTGAACCTTGCTGTCAATTTATAGTTATCGTGAAATTCCATTCAAGGAAAAATATATATACACACTATACCTACGGACGACCTACGTCAGAATCAAATAAAAATTGCCTGACTCATAATATCATATCAAACTGAGTGTGCTATTATATTAACCGTACAGATGTGTGTAATAAATAGTTGTAACCTTTAAAGTGATTACGTGATGAGTTCATTTAGGATTCCACTATCATTTGACTATGGTCAGTCAAAAGTGTTATTTCTACAAGTTGGATAAAAAGTTGAAATTTCAAAAATATTATTACTTCTTCTTTTCATTCTCTCCGTCGTCGTCGTCGTCGTCGTGCATCTGACTGAGCTGTGAAAACAAGATATAAAATTATATTAATTTTTTTTCTTACAAAAAAAATTGAAAAAATAGCAATTCAGAAATTCTGTATCATAGAAACGGTTACTGGTGTGGCGTGCAGGAAAACTTAAAAAGTGTATAGTTAGACAGCTATGGTGGCCTATTGTTAACTACAATACCAGACAACTATAAAGAATAAACTTTAATGTGATAACATATACTTGATAGCAATAGTAATAATAATAATAATAATTGGAATATCAGTGTATATAGAGGTTACATCCATGTTTTATGTGATGTTCAGATATCATACTTGAAACTCTTGAGATTGTACTCGCAACAACAACAACCCCACTGACTGTTTAGCTTAATAACTGTTTTGTCTGAAATCAGAAGCAAGGATTGATTTAATGGGGGAGTGTAATTTAAGGTCTCCAATGGTGCTTTTGTGTACACAATAACGGTCTATACAGTCTCCGCATTGATAACAATATAATATTTATTATTTTTTTATTTTGCAAAAGAAAAATAATAATATCAGATTCAGATTGGCCGTTCAAAAAAGTAGAAGGGGGACCCTACTGCTATACATGTAATTGATTATTTCACCAAAGGAGTACATATTATACAGTGCTCAAAAATTGGGAGTTACAAATAGATAACCAAGAATGATAATCAGTCTGTCAGTTGTTTTTGATTGGTTTATGAATTACTATCGTCCTTTATCGTTTTATGTTTGAATCAGAGACGTCGGTTATTAGGCTGATCTACACCTACGCTCTACGTAAAGTACGTACAGCGTGGTCGTAGTAGTAGTAATACTAGTCACAAGTATTACAGCACTGCATCATCATCATCTTCCTTACTATCATTGCAATTGTTCTGTTCACGGGAAAAACTGCCAAGTTATCACCCTACATTCCATGATTGACAACAATAGTTAATTAAAAACCGCAAACCACCATTAAAAGTTTAATCAACAAATCTCCCCGTTTGAATTTTTGTTGTACTGTTTAGTTGAAGAAGGAAATCATTATTAAGTGAGTACTGAATATTATCTATGTTCAGTCAGTGGTGAACAGTAAACTGAGTGAGAGAGTTAAAGTAAAAGGAATAATTTATTTTGCATTGGTCCTGTGCCTGTGGTTGCTATTGGAAGCAAAAGAATAGTATTAAATATTAAAACTATTACTGATGATGACCGAATCGACGAGGTAAGAGATTCTTTCACAAATGTTGCAATAATTATATACAGTATATAGGTAGGCTATATAGCAGTACCCATTGTATATATCTATACACTTCTTCTGCAATGAAATTTTGTGTATTGTTATATTAGAAGAAAAATTACCAGGAATCATCATCATCATCATCATCACTGGGAAGTATTATCTGTCAAAAATTATTGAACAGAAAAATTATGCATAGTTAAACGAACTTTCTGACTCAATTCAAATTCAAGCAATTAGGATGAGCTGGTTGTTGGCTTGTGGAGTACTCAATTATTATGGATATGCATAATTCAGTATTTGTTAGTATTGTTATACTAGTTTGTTCTCGATTACTTTGCGAGTACAAATTACGCCACCACTTTAGAATTCTGTTTAGTACATTATTTCCCAGTTTGAAGTGGTGATGGTGAACACGTGACAAAAACAAAAATGTAATACTGATTTCTGATTTTAGATTCATATTACATCCTGCAGTTAATTCGTACAGTGATTTCCTTTCTCATATTTCCCTCCGAAATGATTGCTACATAGCTATAAAGCTATAGAGAAGAACCGAGTAAAATTAAAGTGCCCTTGATTTCACTTTACATTTTAAGTAGTACCTCTTTCCTACTCTCTATATTATGCCTCGAAGATGTCGACATTTCTTAAAATTAAATACAGTAGGACAAACACTGGTAAGGCGAATAACAAAAACAAAAAGTTGGGAAGTAAATGGTTCTGTTTCACATCTTTCCGTTCTTACCTGGCAATATCTATGTAGTAAGGGTTTAAAGATACAGTCTGCAGTCTGTATGTAAAGTGCGCAGTAGCATTCTATTATACGGCATACCTCTTTATCCTCCTTGACTTTGACGATGCTTACTACTACATACTACTGTTCATGAATATCGGTTCAAGAAGTAATGATTGTTCGTAGTTCGTACCTCACTAGTTACCTGTAGTTGCCATATGAGTTTTGAATGGGATGGCGTTGGGAAGGTGACATATTGCACTTATACATATATATATATGGAAATGTAGAAACTATATGTTGGATATTGGAGTTGGATTTGGATTTGGAACGAGAGGAAAATGATTTAAGTGCTTAAATTTTAGTGTCGTTTGGGATTGGGATTGGGACTGGGACTGGGACGAGAAAATTATGAGGACGTGTTGACGAAGATAATAATTGTGAGCATCAATCATGCACCACTGGTGGAATGTGGATAGAGCAGCTTTTTAAAGTGTTGTACTTATACACAATTTACAATACATAAGTAGATATCGCCACATAGCCCTACTAGTATTTTAAAATAACATCGACTTCTGTTTTAAAGAATTTAACTAGGAGGAAAGGGATATATAGAGAGATAATCATAATAAGTACATATCTACTGCTAATCGTGAGCTTTAAGAAAAGCTTAGTGGCTCCTGGCGTAGAAATGTTTTACCTGTACACACGTATTTACAACACTTAATAGCGGCGCGTCTCAAAAGCTATACTACTTAGTTGGTGGGTTTCATAAATAATGGTGTCTATCCGACTACTACTGGTGTCTATACATACTTTCTACATTTTACCTCCAATTAAATTTCATTGTGGAGCAATCCTTGTGTATAGATTTCTGTCACTTTCCTTCAAAAATTCAAAAATAAGAATACACATTTTGACTATGCGTTTAGCATTTACCCCTCAGCCCTTCTCGCATCAGTCAAAAGTCAGAGTGAGTCACGTTTCATTTGAGAAGGCTGGTGTGAAGACAGCCAGTAGGGCATGGGTCACATGACCGGAGTCCAAGTCAAAAGCTGAGAAACTTTATTTTTTAATAGTCATAATAATAGTTTGAGGAGCTACTCTATTTTTGAGTCATAATGCAACGTAGCAGTGCCAGTCATAGTTATATCCAGTCATAGTTTTTAGCCTGTGGTTATACAATAGAGATTATAGCTTCTTCCTTATTTCCAAATTCAAATCCCCCTATTACTCACTCCATGACCCATCCTCTGCTGAGAAATAGGAAAAAACTTGTTTTATATGCTCAAAGAAGGCAACGTTACTTTTTCTTTTCTATATAATACCAATACCAACAGTAACAGCCCACTTCTAAGGATAGATAATGTGTGTGAGCTGTAAAAGCCCCTCAAAAATCATGAGGAACAAAAAGGAATAAGTATAACCTGAAAATAAGAAGCTGAAAAGAATATGAATTTGAAGTTTAGTTTTGTTTTGTATTTTTTTAGATAGCTGTTATCATCACTATAGTACAGTTTGTATTGGTCATATTTATTGTTGGACCGTAGACACATCAGTCCAGTTACAGCTGGGACTATGCTATGTCTGGATGATTTAGAATCCCATGATTACGAAAATTAAAATAGTAATATTATCAGAGTTTTGTAACCTTAGACTTTTAGATGGGTTAATCTTTGTGTATATAATATTTCATATTTGTAAATGGTCGTATGGTTGTATATAGTTTAATCAACCAGTCTATTATTGCTGTATATACAGGAACTCATCATCCTCAGCGTTATTTTTTTTGTTGTATTATAGTAATACAGTAAGGGTGTTTCACGAATTCGAATTTCGTCAAAACAATCATCTAGGCAAAGCATAGAGGATGACACCATGACGCATGCAAAGATTATGTCAACCTTTGATAATTCACAATTTACATACATGCACAGTACAATAGTATGTAGGCGTACAGTAAAGGATACGATAAGGCATGATGAGTCATCCCATTTTTGTTCGCGCTGTTATCATTTCATGAGAAGAGCGCTGGGGCTGGGAGATATCATATCACAAGTTTTTATTACTTGCCACAGTGTCAGTAGTATTCAGTAGAGGTTCAGTGCATCTTGTATATAGCTGTTCATTCAGAGTCAAAGTCCCACAGTACAAATAGTTGACATTCAAAAAAAAATGTCCCAAGAACTTACCTATATATTTACTTGATACAACCTAGCGTTTAGTCATGCACTTGTCTAGCTGTCTCACTCTATTGTATTCCTATGTGGCTGGAGTTTTTTAATTTGAGGCCTCAGGGTGATTTACTATTGTTGTAGATTTTTTTGGATCTGTACATTTATTTAAATTTTTATTTTTTCTTCGTCATAACAGTAACAGGAGGCAGTGAGTACATACAATAATATGGCTGTGATCTCGATCTCGATCCTTGACGTGTAGCAGTTAGCATGATCATATGTTGAAAGTGATTGTCTGTACGCGGGTCGTTCTATATATAGCAACGGCGCTTTAGGCATGATTTAATAATGGTAATGGTATAGGTATAGGTATAGCTACTGGACATCCTTAAGTTAATTCATAATGTCAATTAGTACAGAGACAGATGATGTACCTACTTAGGCAAATTAGTCTTCTGATCGTGAGTCTAATTTTAAATTGGAAGTTTAATGTTATTGTAAGTTGGATTAGAGTGATATTTGACCGTTCAACATACATGTAATATCGTCTATGAAGAACCAAAATGACCCATATCCAATTTAAGCTACAATAAAAAAATGAGCCATGTCATAAAAACAAAATGAGAATGTTAATTAAGAGTTTTTGGAAAGTGTAAAATGTTCTATTTACATGTTTTTTGAAAAGTGCAAAATTCTCTATTTACATGTTTTTGAAAAGTGTAAAATGTTCTATTTACATGTTTTTGAAAAGTGTAAAATGTTCTATTTACATATTTTTGAAAAGTGTAAAATGTTCTATTTACATATTTTTGAAAAGTGTAAAATTTTCTATTTACATGGTTTTGCAAAGTGCAAAATATTCTATTTAAATGCTTTCAAGACATGTTTCAAAATTCTTGTAGATAGTGGATATTGTTTTTAGCTAAAAATGGATGTGGGTCATTTTGGTTCTTCACAGACGATATGTATTACGCAATATGTTACTGCTAAGCTTTCAGAATTTCTGACACTGACCATGAGCTGTCACCATCGCGATTACCACTTCATCTTTGTGGTTATTAATACTATATGGATGACATAATTATTCTATGGATCCCTTAGTTAGTCAAACTATGTGATGACTCTTGGAGAGGG
Source organism: Dicyrtomina minuta (assembly GCA_949802685.1). NCBI lineage: Eukaryota > Metazoa > Arthropoda > Collembola > Symphypleona > Dicyrtomidae > Dicyrtomina > Dicyrtomina minuta. The sequence continues at coordinate 74,201,192 of OX461809.1, read as the reverse complement.
ATAAACACGAAAATATATGTTTGGCCCTCGTTGATGAGTCTTTATACACACTACCAAACCAGAACCAGATATTTGAAACCTAGTCTCGTACTCCGCACTCACTCAGCAGAGGGAAGAATAAAAAAATGTGTAATAATTAGGTATATTATGCGCTCGATCATATACTGTACGTAAAGCACTCACCGTCAGCCATGATAATGTATTATTCCTTCATACTTATTAAGTATGTGCCCAGCAATCAAGTTAATCACTGGAATTGTGATGTACAGAACTCTTGCTGTGAAATGATGTTTCAAGTTACTTACTACTACTAGTTTGTACAAAATACACAGTACTGCATGAGTGGTTTTTTTACTTTGAATTTGCCTTGGTGGAAATGTAAACGGTGAAAACAGGCTTGTGGATTAAAACTGCGTGTTTGTGTGTGAACTATGAGGTTGACATTTTGCAGTTCCTTGAATTTGTGCTATGAACTCAGTCATTTCTTCATGCCAATGCGATCCCTCCCTACACTACCACTGCACTGACCGACGATGAGGTTCCCTTCTCACCAGCTGCACCACCATCACGAGATCCCTGTAGAGACTTACTAGTTAGATAACACTCAATATTTTAGATGAGAGGTGGATTAGTTCTACCTCACTATCATTGTCTACAGTCTACCCAATGTTTGCTATTTATTTACATACAAATTAAAATAAAAAGGAAGTAATCTGATTCACCTTGTGATGTCGATGTCGATGTCGATGTGAAGACAGAAAGGCTGAGGAGTTTAATTTAGACAGGAGTGAAATCATGTATGCAATCAATATAGGTCAATAATTGGCTGATCCTATGTGACTAAGAATGAGCGACGTGGCTTTGGCCATTAATAGCTACAACGTTCTAGCGTTTGTCTTTTAAAGTCCACATCTCGAGTCAACACCGCACCGTCATTAACCATAAGTCAAGGGTTGGTTGTCAGGTTTAGAGAAATGTATATGTAAGAGGTATATAGTAATCAATCAATTACCTTTCTTTACAAGGGAAACGACCCATTATCTAACTTTATCATAGAAAACGGCACTTTGGTATTCAAATTTGAAGCTTTCGCACACTTACATAAGTACTTTTACATGTCCCATGAACTGACAAATTCAATATCCTTTAGATTTAGATGTGAACTTATGATTGCTCTGGTTCATTGCAGCAGTCCAAAGCCGCAACCCAATAAACATCAACCAAAATAAAATCTCGTAGCACATTCGACGATTTCTGTGTGGACAAATATCAGCCACAGCTGAACACATCTGTTCAGCAGTAATTTTTGTCAGCAACTGCATCAAAGTATAATCGTTACATACTTACTGCATATAATGGCTTTGTGGCAAAGTGGTAATACCTATAAGTAAAATATACAATTATTTGCAGTAAAGTAAAAATATATTCTATTGTTTTAAGAAAGTTTTTCTTTCTTTGAATGCTTTTACAGCAGAAAAAAAGGGAACTACATAATATATAGGTAATTATGTGCATGCCTTACTCACAAATACCAAAGTTTAATCTAAAATATTTCGTGGGATAAATCGGTTGGAATGGCAAATGAAATGTTGGAAACATGACCATTTACAACGTCCTAATGACATTCTGTTGGGAACTATTCAAGATTTAAAGAATTAAATATTTGTCTATGTAGTTGTATATAAACTTCGGCGGAAGGAAGGGTGTGCATGAGCCATTATCATGCTCCTCTCTTTAAAGAATTTACAGGGTAATTGACTGACGAGGCTCAGGGAAATCTTTCCTTTTAGACAGGAAAGAAATCCCAGCACCAGTATACAAATTCATTTTAGTCGAGATTTCCATGCAATTTATTCGTTCCCAGTATTCCAGTCCGTCCGTCCGTCCGGCGTCCGCCGAAGAGTATATTTTTTTTCCATTTCCATTTTTTCCAGGGTACTTACAGAAATATTCTAGGCTAATAGCTGTCTAGTCTCCGTATATCTTTTCTACAGGTACATAAATCTTCTCATAAATTGACTTTTGAACTTTTTCTTTGACTCTCTCAGAAATAACCAACTATCATGCTACGATGCTACATAATGTAATGAATCCACATAGTTAAAGCTCGAATTAAATCCCAGTACTATAATTCCAAACGTAAAGCCTTATTACAGGAAAGAAAAATGCATAAAAAAGAAATGGTGGTATAAGCATAGTACCACCACCACCACCGGGAGAATTCACGAAGACCAGGATACAATTAAGCCTATCGCTATATACATTATGTAGGTACATTACTGATCGTCATTAGCCCATGTCTATGCATTGACCTGCAAAAGCTCCATGGCCATGACATAGGATACATTGACTCGCAGAGCTCGTCTTTTCGAGCATTCGAATTTGAAGTTTTACGGTAAATGTGAACAATTCAAATTCAAAGTAAAAATGTATTCATTTACTTCCCCGAGTCGCGTGCAGCTCAATAATGTAATGCCTTCCCCTGGAAATAGAGAAGAGCATTACGTATGTATGTGTAATGAGCCTTTTAATTATTTTTTGAAAATTCTTGAACGGAAGATATTAGTGTATATATAGGTATAAGATGGAATGAGCATGGGAACGATGTTCCAGCAACTTTTCTTTTACATTAATTATCCTAGTGTATAAATATACAGAGATAGGTCTTCACTCCCGTCTTCGTCATCACCTTACGTATTACGCACCTGTATTAAAATGCTACTGCAGCTTGAATTTGAATTCCTAGCGATGGTACATAATAGTATGTGTCCTTGAGATAAATCCTGAATTCTTTCCGGTATATAAGATTCTCACTAAACTCGTGTGTATGTTTAGTGACTTTAGATAGATTGTTGAACACACAAATATTTTCGTATCGCATGCCGACATTAGAACAGAGCCTCGGGCGCTGTAGCACCTGTACTTTAAACAGGTAATGAAATCCATCCTTATGTGAAAATGAAAATAATGTTTGACTACTTACGAGAGGCTACGAAACTGCTTTATTAAATTTAAAATAATAATTGCTTTTGTTTTTTTTAACCAATATTCATGAATTTCATTTTTGTTGTTTCTCCCGTCGAAATTCTAATGTGATTATTTCATTTATTTTATTCTTACGTTTGAAACGCGTTAGCTTCGAATATTACACACATACAAGCACATACTTCCATTTAATGTGCAATCTAATGTACTTTCTTTCAAACGCCATATCTTTGTAGATCTGACACCATACGCGGATTCACACTTGTTATCGACATAATATTTAAATGAAAAGGTAAAAATAATCTTGCCTTCAGATTTTAGAAATGCTTTTAGGAAGCAAATGACTTAAGTCTCAAAACTTCCGTTAAATTACGTGAACTCCCTATTGAATTGAGTGACTGGAGATAATTTCAAGGGTCTAGTAATTAGGAAAAAGTAGAGCATATCTCATATCTATGTATTCTAAAGTGATTGAAGCCGTTGCATTGCCTTGAAGGTAAAACAAGTGGAAGCCATATGATCGACCTCTAGTGGGGAAATGAGGCCCACAAGTCTTTATGCTAATGGTTCAAAATGTCAGCAGAAAGTTTGATTGTTTTGCATGTCGTGTATATTGTGAGTGTGAATTCTACTGACATACTCAAAGGTCGCCCACAATGATGATTCAAAGCTTCAAAAATGACAAATGTAATTACCTATATGCTACTATAATATATCCATCAATTGTATATAAAACTCCATGTCTATATACCTAATGTCGACGCAATCATTGTTTTGAATGTTTTCATTCAAGAAAACCAAAGTATAGAAATGAATACGTAATTTGTATATTTACATCTTATTATTTTTATGCTTGATATATTTCTGCTATCAACATGAAATTAACTTGTGTACATTCTTAGTCATTGTCCATATAAATATACGCATATTCCTTTTACATGCTGGTACTGGTACTTATACTTAAAAATTTTGCAAGATATGGATTGGATTTTTACACTTGTCGCACGTCATTCAGTAATACCGAAAATCCACTATATTATTCTCTCAAGCATGCCCAGGAAGTCTATAATTTTATACAGATCTCACTATACAGTGAGCGTGAGCATAGGGTGATGATGTGTTATATGTAGAGTGTGTGCTAATAGACTTGTGATAGAATATGACTTCCAAGAAACTACTAAAAACTTAAAATGGAAATATCAAAGTGAGTTTTGAGATCTGTAGGAAAGGGATATATATGATCAAAGGTAAATGTTCAGTTTCAGTTGAGGCATCAAAAGACACTCTACATAGTTCTCTGGTTCTGGTAGCCTGGAGTGTGTGTCTAAATATATGAGGCAAAAGGTATCTTATACTCCTGTCCTTACCTTTGAAGTCTTGAGTCTTACATAAGAAACGTATATATTATGTATGTTACATACGTAAGTCATATTAAATTGAAGACGGATGGCGGATGTCTTTTTACTCATGCTTTTCTTTGCTGTTAAAACATCTCCTCCCTGTTATGTAAATCCTATCGTACTACCCACATCCACACCTTCAATTAAGTTTTCATTAGATGCTGCGAAAAGTCTTTTGGCTTAATTTCCGTCCAACCTGTACGTATGCCGTGTAGCCGTAGCCGTAACCGTAGCCGTAGTATATAGTAATTACTACACTACTATCCAAGCACACCGTTCCCTTTCATTCCTTTTGCAAAACATTATAGGCTGAAAATAAAGAGAATAATAATAGCACTAGCCAAGTAAGCATAAATGAAACTGAAATCCGATTCAAATCTAACAAAGTGTCTTCACGCACAGAACACAAAAGCAACTCAAGCGTGAAATCCTTTGATGATGAATTTACAGAACAGTGTTTTTTTTCTTCTCCTTCTTTTTCTTCTTCTACTTCTTTCAGTCCATATTTCTGCAGGTAATCTCCATTGTCAACATGTCCTGTCCGAGTCTTGTGACGAGGTACTAATTCTAATAAACAAGGAGAGCTATTACAATTCAGAGATAAAAAAAGTCTGTTGAAGATTATTGCAAAGTTGTCGAAAGGATTTTTAGCTCATGTTGCGCTGGCTGAAGTCTGCACAGATTGGGATTTGCACAGTTACATGTTGTCTTTGCTAGTTTTTACACAAATAAAAAATTTGTCGTTTTCTGTTGCCAACAAATTATTTATTAAGCCTGCACTGGGCCCACAGCAGATACACATCTTCACATTCTTATTGTATTATATCTTTCGTCATTACTTACATAACAGTGCAAGGACTCATAATAAGGGTAACAGACAAATCACTGGAAGTAGTAAGGAAAAAAGGATTTATGCATAGACAGCCCACAGTTCAGCTCTCAGCTAACCATCAGACATACTACGGGTTCATTTTGCTTTTGTACGATTTTAATTTACACCTACAACTACAAGAGTGCTAGGGACTAGGTTGAGTGGTACAGGGACTGCGACTGCTGAGATCATTTTGTTTTATTATTCTGCTCAGATTACTTCACTTTACTCATATTTACGTACCTACATATTTCTCGTTCATTCCTGTGACTTCGAGTTTTGTTTTATGTCCCACTTGCTCATCACATTCTGAATTTTTCGTGTTTCTATATCCATAAGAAAACATGAGCAATGAGCATGTAAAGTTGTTCTCACACGTTAGAGATTCCTTTACAAGTAAATTGAGGATCGTGTGCCGTGCCGTGTCGGGAAGCATATTTACAGATTCTCCTAGTCTCCCCTCTGCCAACACTACACGTATATAGTTACATACGCTAATACGCTTGTTGATTTGTTTGTAGTGCAAGCACTATAACTACTAAACTATGCAATATATTATTATGATTGTTTTTACTACCCTCATCCTCTCGACTGTCGCGTAGTTTTCGTCTATCCGCTATATGCGGTCATCCATCAGGGGTGATTTATAAGGAAAAATATAGGAACTACATATTATGATGACGAAAACAATGATGCAGCAATAGAAATATTTAAATCAGATGATTTGTAAACTGATAAGGATAACAGGAGAATTCTTTGATGATCAATTATTACGCCGTTGAATCCTTTAACAAACAAAAGCACACATTTCCAAGTGAGGTAACTTGGCTATGGTATAGCCATCGATGAAAAATAGATAAAATTGTTTTTGTACCAGTACCAGTACCAGCAGCATTGCATTGTTTCTTCTCATGGGCTATATAGCTATACGCATTCAATTTTTAAACTTCAAAAACCAAATGTAAAGTCGTCTTTTTACATTTTTGCATTTAATACAATAATATTTAGTGGGAAGTCGAGGTCAAAAAGTCGTACGTCGTTTAATATTAAGTTCACTTGATGTACTCAATAGGCAGACTACTACAGATGGCATAATGAGGAGCGGATATCTTGTCTAGCCATTGATATTATTGTTTACAAACTGTTTTGATAATTCTAAGCGGTGTATTGCATTACAATTTCGGTGCGCAGAAATAATAGCCAAATTGATGTTTAATAATGATTCTTATTGTGTAAGTATACTTCATAATATAAAATAATAGTAAGTTTGGTAAAAAGATGATAGAAGATAACCCCCATAGTTTGGAAAAATCCTTCCCACCTTCAATTAGTAGTTTGTACCTCTCATAGTCAGAAGGAAAATACAATTATTATTTAGTGTAAAGACTTCGTGGTAGACATTCAAACAGAAAATTTCACTTCTTCTACAACTATAAAACTATTAACTATACTTTTCAAGGAAGGAAGCAATCATGTAATAATATACTAATTTTGGTTCTTCATATCAGAGGGTTAGAATGATAAATTGTGATAACTATACAACAAAAGCAAATAATTTCCATCCATCTACACAAATGTCTACATAATCATATTATTATGATTTTGTGTAGACATTTGTGCAATTTTTGTATAATTAAATGCAATTCATGTGTATAAATTTGTAAACCTTCGTAGAGTCAGTAGTTATAGTGTTCACTCATGTTTAGTAGTAACATTCATGATGGTATGCATGGTAAACCCTGAGTTTTCATTGTTATGTAATTTCAAACAATTAGATATAATTTTTTTCTTTCTTCTTTTTAGCAGTCTATTAGATCTTGCACTGTTTCATTGATGAAATAAAAAAATTTAGTAATTTGAAGATTTTTTTTGCACCTTCAGAGGATCACGGCTTGGATGATCTCAGTCACGAAACGGTACGTTAGAAAGAATAGAGATGTGTGCATATATGTGCATAGCTAGTTGTAATATGCTCGTAGTCGGAAGCGGTGTAGGTCCCTGCGTAATTTCAGTTCAAATGTATGTTTACCTGTTGATGTAAACAAAAACAACCTGAACTATTTTGCTACTAACTAGTAAGGTAAATAATTACTTACGAGCATACCAACAAAAGAAATGCAAGAATTATTTCCTAATTTAAGAATCAAACGAAGTAAGCAATTATACGTGCATTTATTAAATTCATGTGTCTCCAATTATTGCATAACATAGTCCCTTCCAGCTATATGCCTATTACCTTACATGTCCAATCTCCATGCAGCTATTTAGCATTTCCTGATAAGCAGACAGGCAACAATAAGCAGTAGTGAGTCCTAGAGCCCAGGGCATTATAGTGGTACATGTGGTATGGTCAAAACTTTGGAATTTGCTGTGTTACTAGTTTACTATGTTTTACAGTGTTACCCTCAGACGTCACAAAGTCACGGAGGAATGCTAGAGCTACATATATTTATGTAAACATTTATGATATGATGAAAGGGTTTCATTTCATAATAATACCAAAATACGACATTTTTTGTTTGAATTTTTTACATATCAAAGACAAGATTGCTCCAGTGCTTGAAGGCATTTTGTATTTGATCAGTTCTGAGCGAGCACGTTGTCGTACCGTACGCATTTACTTAAAAGCAACTGTATGCATTTACTGTCTTCCATCAACGTGATCATTGATCATTTAATTGACTAAACAAAGTTTGAATTTATATTTATTATGTCAGCCTACGTGTGACCGGTTGATAGAAGTAGTAATTACTCTGCATCCTAAATATGCCAAATGCAGACAAATGGAGATGTATATAATAATAATACAAATTATACATGTGTTTTATTATGCGAGGGACATTTAGACGATAACAACATGTAATTAGTTTAGTAAACTATGTCATGTATGTATAGTGTATAGTCATGTTGTCCAAACAAATTTGTACACAGAAGGAAAAAAAAAGAAAAAGTTTCATTTTAGAACAATAATTTTGCATTTATTGAAAGGACCGTGTGGACCAACTAAATCATTGTACATATAATGTAGGTATCACTTACCCAAGTAAATATTTGTATTTTAACTTCTGGTCTTAATATTTTCTTTCTTGCGACGTAACTTGGTGGTATGGGATAAATGCAATCGTATTAAATTAGCAATGAATTGTTACATGCCACTTATCCGGTTTACCACAATGTATGAAGTTACGAGTTATCTTTAGTTGCAAAATCCCCCTCTTGCTCTTTTTCTATACACACAAGATGAAAAATGCAGATCAATTGGTTTTTTTTTCAACATGGAATATGCTTATAGATTATAGAGGCGAAACAACGCAATGACAACGACAACGTAATCCTTATATTATCCTTAACCAGTGGGAACAAATTCATCACACAATAAATCCTGTATGGATATAGTCGATAGATATATCTGTATAATGGGAGTAGAGCGAAGGGGAATGGATTTGCCTTGCTTATGGTTTTATGCAAATATATTGTCATTCACATTGAGGTCCTCTCTTTTGCTGATGGTCATCTTTATTCATTTTTGTGCCTGTAAATACAACGACGTACTCTTATGTACAATGGATTTACACTCACCATGATCATCACCATAGCACATAGTTGCTAAATGGTGTAATGTGTGCTCAACATGTCTCTATATGTGCATGACATGAAACATACATACGCTATACGCTGTAGAATGCATAAATAAAAATAAATCAATGAAATTTCATGTGTGTCTCAAATTTTGCAACCAATTGGGATTATGAATAAATCGAATGGCAGAGGTATGTCTTTGGACAGAAACATATTAAACCAAATATTACGGCACTAAAGCTAATGCGAGTGTATTTTTTTATTATTTGATATTGCAGATTCGTTGAATGTTGATGCAAGCAGAACAAAAGAGTTGATTGCTGTAGTCCTCCTGTCCTCCTGTGTGTGTATAGCTGCTCCTGTATAGAAGAACAAGAGAGATAAGGATAAGGAGAGTCGTGGAGAACATTGATTTCTTGTCACCTTGTCGTCACCCGCTAAGTTCCACGCTTGGGAAGATAAAGGCATTCATTGTACATGAGAAATACATGTTATATGTCAACCTGCCCATTCCAATTTTTTTCCTACTCGACTGTCCGTCTACCTTCCTCTGTTTTATATCTACACCATTTTGCCCTGAGTTAAGCTTGAGCTGTTTCAATTTCCAAGTTTCAGCTACATAATAGTACTATTTACTCTACCTGGTCACACATGTTTAGCACTTTCTCGTGGACTGACTGAAACCGAAACTATCAGTTGAGACAGTCGTCTGTCGTCTGAATCTAAGCCTGGGTCCTGGACTGGATCTACAACGTCCTTTTGATTTGAAGTGCCAAAAAAATATCAAGTATTTCCTCGCCGGTGTCATATATTTTAAAGGTGAGCCGATCGTAAAAACGTCTCAACATTCCACTATCTTTCTAAAATTATAGTTCACTCGATTGTAAATCACACACATAAAAAAACAAAAAATAGTATATAGCGTCCTCCATTACAGTATTTCAAAGCTCGTTTAGATAGTTTGTAACATTTTCAAATTTCAAATACTACCTCCCTATAGGCACATTTCTTTAACCTAAATACACACGCATCAATTGATGTTAAATTTATTGATACAGGAATTCGATCTGTGTGACTTCAGAGGTCACCAAAATCGATTAATAATTATGAAAAATTACTTTAACCGTTTCAGAAGGAGCTTATATCGTGTGTGAAGAACCAAAATCACCCATATCCAGTTTTAGCTAAATACAAAATACACTATCTACAAAATAATTAAAATCATAAAAGCTTCAAAATAGAGGATTTTGTACTTTTTGAAAACAAGTAGAACAATTTACACTTTTTAAAAACATGTAAATGGAATTATTTACACTGTTTAAAAACATGTAAATGGAATAATTTATACTTTTTAAAAACATTTAAATACAACTTTTTTGAAATTTTTATAAACTTGTACTGAACATTTTACACACTTTTTGACAAAGCTCACTTTGATTATAGCTAAAATTGGATATGGGTCATTTTGACTCTTCACATACGATATACGTATGCGTGTACGGCCATCATAGTCGCATAGTATATTTTAAATTTGGACCTATACTTGCAAAGTATTGAAAAGTCTAGTGGAAACGTTTTTATATTTGTTTAGAGCATCGAGTCAGCTATTTTAATCGATAATATGTGTATGTAGGTACTTGTGTTAAAAGACAGTACTTACATCGTTACATCCGTACAGGATATGTGTCAACGTCAACCTATTCTAAGTATACTTAGTAATTTGATCGCTAATGTAAAGAATTAAACACCATGAGTGGATTGCAGAGCGAGCAATTCTTATATGGAATGGTGGTTGCACGTATTTTTTTTCCAGTTATGATTTAGTTCCTCCATGCTAAAAATTCGTAGTCATAGTCGTAAGTAGTAAGATATTTTTTATTTAAATTCGATATGACAAAAAAGGTTTCATATGTACATGCGTCGTTGCTGTATAGTAACGACAACTTTATTAACCATAAATAATGTTCTTTATTGCAGTTGAGCACACTAAATTGGATGAAGAGAAGAATCAGCGTTTAGTTGAACGTGAGACGAGCACCATCCAAGTGTATAGACCCGAGAGGCAGTAATGACACGAGTGTTGTGAATAACAAAATATTACTAAGAAATCCCAACAACCAACTGAAATAACTGAACGTCGTCTTAACTGGAAAAAAACAAGTGCCTTAGAAACGTGGAATTTCCCAACATACAATAATTATTAACTATTATTCTCATCCTTCATTATTCTATTCTACAGTGCTACCATATCCACATCCCGTCCGTGTGGTGTGCTGTGTGTGCGTGTGACGGCTGAAAATTTGTTTTATTTTGTATTCGGCTTATTGAGTAAGCCTAAAAGTCAGAATTAGAACAAATAGATACTATACAAGCGGACTTTGTGGTATAAAACTTGAAACTGGAATTATTGGAATGTGCAGACTGCACTGGAATGCAGACATTAATGGAGTGTAGATGTAACGGTTCACATTATTAATTTTGCAAATTTTGCAAATACAGAGTAAAATAATAGTTAACGAAAACAACAACACATTTGTTCTATTGAAGAGATTTAGACACAGTGAATTAAAGGGGGGAAAAATGATGTCGAATCGCCTAAGTGGAGACGAAAAAATTCTACACCACTACACATCCACCCCTCATTTGGATTCATTTCGCAGTGGAAGCAAAAGTAATTACGCAGGGGTGAAGCCACTGAGTGGACCTGGACAAATGTACAATCAAAGTAACCATAATCATAGTGGAATCCCCACAACATTCTCGACGTTTTCCCATCACAAGTCAGGAAGTGACTTACGCTACCGTGATGACCCGAACCCCTATAAAGTGAGCACAATTGACGAGTTTCGAATTAAAGTTCAAGATCCATACAAGTCAGGGAAACCCGTGAGTCATCATAATATGCAGAACAGCTATGCAACTTACTATTCTCCTGACGAGATTAGAGACCCTTCCATGGAATTACCGGAAGTAGCCATGAAGGGTTTATCTCTCAAATATGAAGCATCTCAGTACTACCACCATTCCTCAAATTCTGGAAGTTCCGGTGATGCGGATTACGAAATCCCTGATCCGGACTATGACGGTTCTACAACTGGGAGCTCAGAAGATTTACCTATTCCAGAACCTCTTGTTCTGACAAGTCCTCCACATGATGATCACGGTCATAGTCATGGTGATTCATATGAAGAGTACTCAGTCAGTATCAGTGCCTCGGAAGAAACGACCTCTGCCAGTCACTCCTCCCCAAGTCCAACAGCCGTAACAAAAATCTCGGATGATGACCGCTCCAAAATTGAGTATGCACTCAAAGGGAGGAAAACGTCCATCTATGTGGCAGACTCCCTCGCAAATTTGTACTTTATGAGTAAATCAACTCCCCCAAGACCGAATTCAACTGGGTCAACTGGGTCTGGTCAAAGTTCACGGTCCAAAGGCTCAAACACTGGAGTCTCAGACTGGGTGCTCAAATATACCGGTGTTCCCGTCATCCTTCTTGACACCGGTGAGACTAAGAATCGTGATAAGAGACAAATCCAAATCGTACTCGCAGAGCTGGGCTCGGGCTTAGCCCTCTGGAAAGATGTCGTGGATAACTTGACGAGCTACAAAGTCATGGAGGAGTCAAATTCCTTTCACACAATGCATTTATCTTTGGACCACACTGTTGTTGTTGGGCTCTCATTCGATGATGAGGACACTGCTGAGAAATTTGCTCATCGAATCGAAAAACTGACGTCTGATTTTGCCAATATTAGTCTTTCTGGATCCAAGAGTAAGAACAAGAAGGAGAAGACCAAAGTTAAACCAGTCAAGTATGTGAAGCCAAAGAAAACAGAAATTTCCCAGCCTTGTGGATTCCATCATGTAGCATCGCTCACTGCTCATGACAAGAAACTCTTCTCATCCCTACAAACCTTTGTGAGTAGAAGGGAGAGCAAATCGTCAAAACAAGACCTTGAGGAGGCAAACTGCAGCAATATCAACTCCAATGTGCCCTACTGATTTTCAATTTATTAATTAATATACATGGATTTCTGATGTATTTTTGGAAGCACAGAAACTTTTCAAAAAAAAATATATAATTGTATTATATTATATTCCATATATATAATTATAAGTAATAATAAATATATATATATATATATATACACAACGAAATTGCTATGAATTAAGTTGGCTTCTGGCTTCTGTACAAATAAGTATTATGAATGATTATTGAATTTCATTTGTAATTGTCTTATCTTTTGTTGCGTTTAAAATATTTTTTTTCTCTAAAAGTTTTCTGTGCCACAATAATTCGATAATTCCAATTCCCTGTAATTTTATATTTTGACTTCTTAGGAATGGATTTATTTAAAAAGTGCTTCGGGAGTTTTAAAAACGAAAAGGACGCCATCGATAGTGCTGTTGTATTTTTTGTGTGCTGCAACCCAAACGTCAACGCTGTTTGTTAATAGTAGAGAAATCAATTTATTAAGTCAACGAAACCACATCAAAGTCTCCAGACGAAAAGTCCAGCTTGGTCAAGGGGGTACACTGATATGTAATATGTTACTTACAGGTCATTGGAATTTTAATTTTATTACTACCATAATAATTACTGCGTAAACAATACAAAATGTGTAAAACATACAGACGAAAAAAAAATCATTTATTCTTACATTTGACAGTAGTATAGTTAGCAAGTGTATTTACATATAGATTTGTAAGAGTAATATCTACACCGCAAATCAAACGAGGAGTACTTCACAGCGTATCATGCATATTTTAGTTAGATTGTTAGAGACCACTTTTTATGCATACAAATCAATATAAGGACTGATGAATAATATTATAAAGATACACTTGGTTTTGATTTGAGTGGACAAAATGCTTTTTTTTAAATGTAGTTAAATCTATTTAGTGTTTATAGCTTACTATATAGAAGAATGTATTGTGATTTGGAGATTAGCTACATACTTATACATACGTTAATGCCAATAATTACTTATTAAATTTTACATATTTCTATTTTATTGTGTGTATTCACAAAAGTCTGTGTCCAGATGCAGTACTATTATTGTACTCTGCATGCGCACAGGCTTTTATATATAAATAGTGACTACAAGGGTAATACCATGTAAATAATTATAAGGAAATAATTTTAAATCGTAGTGTAATATTGTAATATATATTATGTATATGTTAATTAATCGGAATCAGAAACGTCTACATGCAACTTGTGTATTTAATCAAGAACGAAATTTCTTTTTCCTGTACACTATTATAAATGTACTATCGTAACAAAATATTAATTATTATACTTATATATTATTCGCGCATCGTCGTTTCGGAGTATCTGCGATGGCACACAGTCCTATTTCATATTCATTGTATTTCACATCCATTGTCCATAGAAATAAATTATATGTGCATTAGTAACAAATATTTGGAGGGAGTGATTTCTTTTTTCTCTCTGCCATTATTACCGTATATTGCTCCGTCCAAAAGGAATTAAAATTGAAATGCCTATTACACTTGTTAAAGTTGATGTTTGTAACGAAATACCTGCGACTTGAACAAAACCTATATCAATAACTAAAATATCACATATTATACGGAACCAAAATTCTTACAGAATTAAAAATTTATCATGCTGAAACATCTTATTATTATTATATTGTTATTACATACTATTTATTTTGTATTGAATCCAAAATGCATTTAAATACATGTTTAATTAATTATTGTACGTTTCTTGAATCATTAGTTTCACGCGATAGGTTGCTACTATACTACTGTACTGCAACCGTGGGATGTAAAAGTAGCTATATATACTATACAGTTTTAAATTGAATGACACGATTAATTATGTTTAAAATTAATAAAGGAAATTAGTGCTTTCAATTACAACTTACTCTGAGTTCGCGCTTGTCTATGTTATAATTTTATTTGGTCTTGGCGTCAGCTGAACTATTACGAGAGTTATTATTGGATAAGCTATACAAGATTTTCGTAAAGTCATTCCATATATTCAATATTTCAGCGTGCTATATTTCAGCGTGCTATGTAGTTGGGTTCATATTTGAAAGCGGAAACAAGACTGATTGTTTCACACTTACAGTATAATCATTATTTGCTACTTGTACAAAAAGATCATTTCATACAATACGCATACAGTTTAACTCTCAACTAAATAGTCCATAATATGCTTCCTGGAAGTAAAAGAATCATTGCTGAATTCTTTTCATCAACTACTTTTTTGCATTAGTGGGAAGCAAAATATGACGCGTTCCTGAGTCATCGTATATCATATCATATATAATTATCGCTCATGAAAATCAGTGTCGTTTTGCTGTGCGAATTTGACAATAAAGCGGTTAAGTATGCAGTACTTAAAACCGTCATCAAGAATGATCCCTACAAGCAAATTCACTTAAACCCATAAACTGGTGAGATTATTTATTATTACGCATTAGTAAACTGTAGAGTAAATATAAGAATTTAGTATGCAGTTAGATAGTTAATCGTTGTATTGTCAGCACTGTCTGGCTTTCGCGAAACTATTTAGTCGTATTTAGAAATCTATTTAAGAAATAGCTAATTGCCATTTGCACGGAAATATAAAATTATACAGAAAAAAATTAAAAGAAAAGAAAATGAAGATCGGCAATTTTGATTTTAGGGTGCATCGAAGATCGGTAATTCTGTTTCTTCACAAGGAAGGGTCAACACATGACTTTTAACTCAAGTGCGTTAGGCGCGTTAGGCGCGTCTAGCGCAACTTTTAAAAGTGCGCCTAATCATTTTTGCCGCAGATCAAAGATTTGCTCACAGGCAGGTGCCAGCCAAAGTTTAGAAAATTCGAATTTTTGATTCTTTGTAACACTGTAGCTCCTACAATTTTCATCCGATTTTCAGCAAATTTGAAGTTTTGTGATCCCTCAAAGATTATCTGAATGTAATTTCTGGGTTTTTGAAAATTCGAACAATTTCTTAATTTTTTAAGAATGAGGTTAATTAAAAGGCCTAAAAACGGGTTTTAAAATATTGTGTTGACCCTTATTCCTTGTCAGTATAGCGATATGTAGTAACAGGAACTCTGCTATGCACTATCATAAAATACAAACGAAATAATTTTAATAGGTAAATGTTTTTTGATCAGTCGCATTCATCTAAACCGGAGTGGGACTCATGTAACCGTCAGCGGAAATAATTTTGTTTTTGAGACTGTTTTACGATTTTTCGTGAGTTGTTTTTCACTCACACCAAAAAATGATTTATTTTTCAGAGAGAATTGGTGTTGCATCTGTGAACCATAAATAAATATTTCATCAGTAAACTGTTAAACTTAAATAAGGAATGACTAAGTAAAAAAAACATCAAACAAGTAATCAAAAAAAGTAAACAAAAAAATCAAAGTTTTTGTTCGGCTCGAGTATCCTCCATTGTGGCCCTGCCCCAGCACAACGTTTCGTTTATGTTTCCTAAGCTATAGGTAAATCTATGGCTCTGTTGGGGAATAAATATACCCTTGTGAATTGCGAATCCATATACCGTATTTGACCGATTAATTCCCCCGGAAGCTAATAAAAAAATGTTTCGACACCCCCGGTATCTAATCGACACCTGCTGACTATTTGAGCCCCGGTGCTTATTCTCAATATTAGTTATTTATTAGCTATTTTATTAGCAACACATTATAGTGTTTTGGTTCGGATTATAAAAAAATGCCATGTAAAAATTCGTCACAGTAAATACGATTGACTTAACTTGTTCACATCTAAAGTCTTTCTCACCGTTTCATAATGATCACCTACCCCATTTTTGTGTTCATTCTCATCAATATAAGCTCAATTGATTCCAAATTGTCTGAATCCCCTTTAGAAATTAACCATTCTAAACTATATTAACTGCTTTATTATTCGACTTGTAATATTGTATTTAAATTTTAATATAAGTACCTGTACAAATAAAGTGCAGTATTTCATTATTTTAATTTACAACAACCGCAACTTCTTATGTATGTAATAATAATTATTGTATTTACAAAATTCACATTGCTTAACCTTATTTTTTATGCAATAGTCTTACAGTATATTATTGCTCTGTTGAGCAGCTAAATAAAGTATAAAGTCCTGACTTCAATTTAAACACACATTTTGAAGCATGTTCACGAAAATTCTGGATTTCATGCCCGAAAATATTTGAGACCCTTATGGGATCGCCCATAAATGACGTCATCGGTAGGGCCATTGGATTCTAGCTGGGTATTGAAGAAATGCCTTGTTAAAAATAGACGCTTACGTAATGTTATAGTGACGACATGGGGGTGGGGCGGCCGTAAAAGAGTGGTAATGTAGGTGATATAATTTATATAAAAAGTTATTTTTTTTTAAATTCCCGCCAAATCTTAAAATCAAAATTTCGACCGCTTACTAAATGAGAGACGTACGCGACACGCCATTCAAACCGGAATGACTAGGCGAATCTAATTAACTTGTAGTGACAACGCCGACCATGATTAGTTGTTAAACGTAGTTAAAAAACTTAAATATTTATTTTTCAATTTTAGCCAATAATAATTACATCATTTTGAAGCCCTTAAAAAACTGAGAAAGTGATAATGCTGTTTAAGCCCTCTGGCCCATACAACACTTTTTTGGAGAAATTTGAGAAAAAATAACGGTTTATTTTAAACCAGCAAAACGTTTGTCGATAAGCTCATCCAAATTCCTTTATTTCGTATGTACTAGTTATGACCTTTCGAATGGTATATCACATTACGAAATTGGTCGAGTATTTCAAAATACCGGTAAATGATATAGATTACATATAGGAATATGACTTAGGTAGTAATAAAAGGCAGTAAAAAAATGGTTTTTTACTTGAATGTTTTAAACTGAAACTGATGGTATGCTTTTGTAGTTCGTACCAAATCTGTTGATACATTTGGATGGCCTGAAGCACCGAAGTATAAAACTGTGATCTCTTCTTTTAATTCATCTTGGTAGTGCGATCTGAGATCTTCTTGTCAGTGAAATGCATTTTTCTCAATTTGAAGCAGATGATACCTCGTCTCAGTAGCAAAAAGTTTTCGGGGAATCAAGCCACTTCTGTCAGAGGAAAGCGCTCGCAATTCTGCCATGCATGCGAATGAAAAATACGGGGAAGAGGAGTCCTAAAGTTATACGCATTGTGTGATACTTCTTGATAAGTGCATGGTAATAAGACACCAACCCGTTATTTGTTGTTGGGTATCCGGAAGCGATTCCTTGAACCCACCCACAATCATTGGCAAACCACTGTGTAATAAAGTATGACACAATGTTCCACACGTTCTTGACCTCATGTGCTTTCCACTTACAATTATCAATTAATTATTAATTAATTATATATCCACCAACAGCACCCTTTTGTTTTTTACTCCTTGGCTCTTCCACATGATCTGCTATTTCTGGTATGTTCCTTTAATTGCTCCTCTGATAAAATAATTCTCTGAAGAAAAAATCATTTAAATACTCAAATGTTCCTAGTCGTACCTAATATATCTGGGAGTGACCAGGCCAAATTTGACATTTTTTCGCTAACTAGGTCAGAAGTTATGATGATATAAACGAAGGAAACCGGGAAGTGTCCCTATTCTATCGGGACAGCCATTTTCAGCTTTTAATTAATTTCACGAGTATCACGAGAACTACGTGACCCCTGGAGGTCAACTAAAGTTTACATATACATACTAACTAGTTAACATTTGAAAATAATTATCTAGTCCCAGTGTGCGGGGGAGTCAACCACGAAAAACGCTGTGCTCTATTCTATCGGGACATACTGTACTTGCCCGTTGATTCTGTATCTACATAAAAATATTCGGTGTCTAAAATTAAATTTTGCAAGAGACCAAGGATAGTAGAGTATAACACGGAAATAAAACATTTTCCACTTTTTTCAAAACATGTACATAGAACATTTTGCACTTTTTTGAATCAAGTAAAACGAAACTTTTAAACTTTTCTAAAAACATGTAAATACAACGTTTTGCTTTACCAAAGAAAACAATCAATAAAATTAAAATGGTGGTTTTTGTATGGAAACAAATTGCTCCCTAAAAGCAATTCCTTCGTTCGGCGCTGGGCACTTGGTACATTTTTGCAGCACGGTGTTTGCTTTCAACGCTTGATTGGACAGAACCAAAAGATTTCCCTATATGTACCTTTGTATTTAACTTATTTAACCATCTAATTTAATCATACACCATCGTTGTTTTGATGTTTGTGAATTTATAAATGTATACACATGCAAGGGATTCCTGGCCAACTTAATCCAACTTTCATTTACACTTATTCAGCTCCAACAAGATATTATGTAACGACAAATGAAGGACCGGACATGAAAAGTAGGCACAAGGAATTTATACATATGTACTTCTAAATGCATAACAAGTGTATTTTTTATTCACTTGACTCAAACATCACACTCCACAGCTTATGATTAGACAGTAAATTTTTAAAATCTTAAAACATAAAACGTCTCATGCATCAACAACTAATTCAAAACGTAAAAACCTATTCTGCGCTTTATCAGATTAAAACAAACATATCAATCTACGAATTACTTTACTTTTCTCCAAACAGGATCAGTCGATTTACAGATGTTTAGCTGGAATTTCATCTGAAAATCACCAAAAAAGGTTATTTTATTTTACTTATACTGTAAGTACGTTAATTCAATTTTACAGGTGTACACTGGATTAATATCGTCTGTGACGAACCAAAATGACCCATATCCAATTTAAGCTACAATTAAAATCAGCTATGACATAAAAACAAAATGAGAAACATGCATAAAATGTTAATTAGGAATTTTTGAAAAACGTAAAATGTTCTTTTTAATGTTTTTCAACAATGTAAAATGTCCTATTTACATGTTTTTGAAAAGGTGCAAAATTTTCTAATTTAATATTTTTAAAAAGGTGTAAATTGTTCTAATTCTATGTTTTTGAAAAGGTGCAAAATGTTCTAATTCAATGTTTTTGAAAAGGCGCAAATTTTCCTAATTCCATGTTTTTGAAAAGTGCAAAATGTTCTATTTACATGTTTTTGAAAATTGAAAAATGTTCTACTCGCATAATTTTGAAAAGTGAAAAATGTTCTATTTAAATGCTCTCAAGACATATTTGAATATTTTTGTAGATAGTTGATACTGTTTTTAGCTAAAAATGGATATGGGTCATTTTGGTTCTTCACAGACGATATGTAAAATTTAAAATGTAAATCTGATTTGAACACTTAAGAAATTTATTATTAAATAGAAAAAGAGCCCATGAAACTGGGATTAAATACTGTTAACGAAAAGTTCATACCTGCGTTTGCGTTTAGCCGAGCTGACATCTTCAATATCGTCTAATCTGCTGGGTGCTTTTACTGGTCGCGTAGATCTCCTGGTTGGGGCCAGGACCTGAAAATTTTGATTAGCATCATCCTTGCCTCTTGGTTTCGGCCTTGCGATTTCTATATAACTTGTGCTCGCTGTTAACTCATCATCTCCGACAAAAACATTAGATTGAACTTTCACTGGTCTCCCTCTCTTTCTGGTACAATTAGGACTCTGGGGACTGTCAGCGATTTCTTCTTCTGATTCACTTTTATGAATTGGCAACTCATACTTAGCTTCATGATCAGTCAATTCATGTTCTGCCACCACAAACTCAACATCGTCTGTCTCATTATTATGATGAAAATATGTAATTGGCGTGGATCGAAGCAAGTCAATGCCATTATTAGAATTCATGTGTATTTCGTTAAAATCAACATCTATTGTGGTATCCACTTCTTCAGATTCTTCGATGGGAAAATCTAAAAATAACTCTGAATCGTCATCCGGCTCTCCAATGGAGTCTAAAGACGAGCTTCTATTTTCAATGTAAGAAGGTGACAGTCCACTAGATATATGATACGTGACTTTTTTTGAAGACTTTAATGATCGAGCACTAACTATAATAGGATCCATTTCAACACCGTCACAAACGGTGACAACTGCTCCAGGAGATGGAGCATTGAACTCGTCGTAATCATCCAATACCACTGCTTCCGCCGGGATTTCTTCCACTTTAGTCTTTAAATTACTTTTGCTAACAACTGTGGAATTATTATATCCGCAGTAGCTCGAGTTTGAAAACATATTTGTACTTGGAAAGGTGCTCAACATTTTTGGAGGTGAGGTGAGAATTTTTGGGCGACTGTGTCCAGGAGGTGTCATGGCATGTCGACTTCTAAAATTACAAATTTGAAAAATAAAATTATATTATAGAACGATGGAATATGGAATAATAAAGTACAGCATGCAGCAATTTAGAGATCCATGGCTAATATACAGCTAGATGAATAATATATCGGGGTAAAAAACAATCACCGTATAATATTTATTTTTGGAGGAGACTCATCTATCATTTCATGGACATAATAGTGACTTGTCATCAATTCTTTCTTCTTTGACCGTCGTCGGGTAGGCTTTACCAATTCGGTACCGGGTTCTCTCGGTTTCTTGGCATACATATGGTCTAGTTTGTGTGATCTATAGAGTCACAACAAAAATAAAATAATTTTAAGACACACTTTTATCACAATTTGGTCTTTCACATTCACATATACTTTCAAATAATTTACGCAAGTAATTTTTAGATCGACCAGCTTTTCATAATTAATTGTTTGACAATACACAACTGACATTCAACTATTATTTAAGAGTAAAAATTAATTATGGAAAAGTAGATAGTAGATATTTAAATGACAGTTTCAGTTTAGAATTTATTGCACATCATTATTCGTATAACTAAACAGTAATTAAATTTCAAGGCACGTCCTTAATAATAGTTAATTGTTGGGGTCAAAGGCTATAAATTTCCTAAGGGTAGCGGGTACAATCCATAAAAGCACACAGTTTCTGTTCACTTGAAATAAAATTAACAATGTATAGTGCCTGCGGGAACACCACAAAAACTTTGTAGTGAATAGATAAATACTGTTGTAGAAATACTAATCTTACGGTATTTCATCATCGGCCTCCGGAGCAATGAAAGTAAAATTATTTCCATCCACAATGGGTAGAAATGATCCATCGGCGTCCACAATATAGTACTGCGGTGCAATCGGTTGAGGTTCAAAAGGAGCTAATACGATATCTTGAAAAATTTGGCCTTGATTGATGCCTCCATCAAAGGAAAGAAACCCACCCCAAGGGTTTGAAGTTCCACTTCCGTCGTTAATAATTTGAATAACTTCCATTGTAAATTCTGAATTGGACACAACAAAACTTTAAAAATAGATACTGGAAAAGGAAGATCACTTAAAAAGAATCTCTATATTTTATTTCGTTCAAAAACAAGCTGATGAACCATTGTATGAATGAAACGAGTGTGTATATGGGCAACTTTTAAACTTGTGGGATTTAAATATTTGTTGCGACTTTGACTATACAAAATTCGATTATTCTTCTACCGTTCTACCAGCAGAATATGAGTTTTCCTCGATTCTTGTATAACATATTTTGAAATTCACAAAGTAATTATTGCTAGAAGGGATATTACACATTACGTATAAAATTATATGACACTATCTGGTTTGAAGATTAACTATTTTAAGAGTATAGTCTTGACTGTAAATTACATATCTGAAACTGTGCTCAACTCTCATTGGAGGACAGTATTTATTTTGTTAAATAAATGCATTATTCTCTCTAATTACTGTAATGCAATCCCGCAAAGCAAGTAATGGCACATTAATAACTGAATATTTATTTCAACATCATCCCAAGTCGTTGTCCCCTATATCATTCCACACTCACTTGCTCCTGGTCAGGTTCACTGGTGACGGTGACGGGTCAATATTAAATATGTATGTACAAAGAAAAACGTAAACATTGTTTAATATGTTCAAAAATTTAGAAATTCAACCACTTATCAAATAATAATTATTCAAGATTTTAATAAATTATGAGAAGGTAAAACATATTGGTCCTTGAACTTACAATTCGAAATATGAATTCCAATATTATAATTTCACAAAAATTATTCAAAGTTCAAACTTCCATTTTAGAATGCGACAAATTCGAATATCCCGCTCTGGAGGTAATGAATGAAATAGTGACAAAATACCTCACTTTTGTCAAAATTTTATTCTGTCTGGTGAAAAAATTTTCTTTAACACTCTTTACCCGTGAAAACTTATGCAACACGAAACGAAGGAATAAATTCCAGTTGCTTTATTCTAGTCGCTTCAAATAGTATTCACTATACGACTATACTCACTTATATGAAGAGGCTTTTAGGTTTATAAATATAGTCTCTACAAATAAATAATTCGGAGCAAATACTATCAGATTTAAATAGCTCTACCACAGACAGACGTGCTCTCTCATAGCTCTCCCTTTTTTGCTGCAGACGCATTTAATGTTTTTAAAGACTCGTCTCCTCGAAGTCATCCGGCGGCATATTTCAAATTCATTTGATCTTATCTTCCTTGGAAGTCCCGAACTTCCTACAGTTCCCATCCCACCACGGATAGACTGACACTGACACTGACTCCAGTACATTGATGACGATGAAGCAACCGTCATAGCCATATTAAGTAGTAAGAAGTTTATTATTTTTACTAAAATAAGTTGTTTAAACAAATTACCAATCAAGCCATTTCTACTTATTTTCATTTTTTTATTGCAACTACCTATTTCAGGGTCAACGGCTCGGTCGGATCTGTCGGATGCCAGATGCCTTATTTGTTCGAAGTCCAGTGCCGGACGAAGGAATTGATTTTAGGGAGAAATACAAAAACCACTATTTCGATTGTATTGATGGTTTTCTTTGGTAAAGCAAAATGTTGTATTTATATGTTTTAGAAAAGTTTAAAATATTCTTTTTACTTGCTGGGTATTGCTTTTGGTACCACCATTACCACCTTTACCACCAGTACCACCGCCGTTACCACCGTCACTACCACCACTACCACCGCCAATAAAAACAGTGACAGTTGAATTCCATTCTCAACAATACTAACAATTATCACCACCAACAAAAACTGTTGAAATCGATTACCGCCACTACCACCGCCAATAAACATTGTAGAACTAAACTCTTAACAATACTCACAAATTATTACCACTTACCACCACCAACAAACACTTGAAATCGATTTTTCTTTTGTAAATTCGTGAATTCCGTACCTCCTTTATTCTACACTTTTCAAGTTCTATCATACCTTCATTTTTGTTGTAATTATATTTTTTAAACGTATAATTGTATTGTTTATTAGTGGTGGTAATCGATTTCAGCAGTTTTTGTTGGTGGTGGTAATTGTTAGTATTGTTGAGAGTGGAATTCAACTGTTTTTATTGGCGGTGGTAGTGGTGGTAGTGACGGTGGTAATTGTGGTGGTACTGGTGGTAAAGGTGGTAATGGTGGTACCAAAAGCAATACCCTTACTTGCTTGATATAGAAAAGTACTCAATCTTCGATTTACAGGAATTTTGAAAAGCGTTTTTTATTTCCTTGTTTTTGAAATGTACAAAAAACTTTTATTTCCATGTGTTTGAAATGTACAAAAACTTTTATTTCCATGTTTTTGAAATGTACAAAAAGCTTTTATTTCCATGTTTTTGAAAAGTCAACATATTCTTATTTACATATTTTTGAAAACTACAAAATGTTCCATTTACATATTTTTTGAAAATTCAAACAACGGGGGCTGCCTGCGCTGACCACATTATCCGGCTCTGTCGATGTCCATTTTCAATTAAGCATTGCATTAACTTTAATGTTTTAATATGATGTAGAAAATTTAAGAATGATGGGGCAACCACGATATTCAACATGTAAAATACTCTTCTTGGGATTACATTTTCTATCGTGGTCGTGAGAGTGCATCCCTGAAATTGACCGACTAACTAACCTGTATCATGCGTATGCGAACAAACTCAGGAACTTAGTGCTTTAATTACGACTTATGGTACCTTGACCCTGCCTTGCCGAAAGTAAAACTTAATACTCAGGTAGGTATATCATATATGAACACAGCTTCAACATTTATCGAAATTCTTGTAGATATCGCAAAATATGTGATATTGCTTTGTTGACAGAATGACCTCAGCCACGGATGACGACCTTCTCACATTTGCCAAAACGCTCCAGCCTTCTACCACAGTTTGTGACTATGCTGTTCTTTTTGGTGGTATTGGTCTTAGTCAGGCTGAAGTGTTAAAGAAACACACGTTATCTGACCTGTGCACACTATTTGGGTTGTCTACATTAGACATAGAAAGAGAAGTGAAGGAAGGGTACTTTAATGATCTGGATGAAATAGGACAAGAGGTTGCTCAACCGCAATCCGAGTTAAATTCAGCTAAACTATATGACAGTAGTTCGAAAGCTGAAAAACAAGGGGAGGATGACGGAGTGATTGCGTACTGGACACATTATATCGAAGTAGCTAATGTAAACAATGAAAGTCTGTCTGAATTTTTTAAAGTAGAAGACCACGTTTTTGAGTCAATTATTCGGAGCAACAAGGACATTCCTATCGAAGTGTTAGAGAAAATTGTACTATTTGTAACTAAAACAAGTTGCGACACTACATACAAACATAAGCTAATTGCGCTTGCCGAATATGGCCTATTACCCAAGGTAAAGCTATGTTAATATTACCCAGTTAAACGTCCTTTACGTTTTAAAAGATTGTAGGATTTTATGCATTGATTTGTTTTTAGTTGTGCCAACCAAATTATAAGGGTGCACTCCACATTTACCAAGCTCTTGTAGAGGCTGATGCAGCGATGGTTGTGAAATATGTGATAATGTCTATGTTTCGGAATAAAATCGCTATTCCACGACCATTATATTCTAAAATTGATAAGGAAATGCTATTCAGGTACGCCACTTCGTTCATAAGCTACTTGTTGAGAGCTTTCAGTAAAGACTATATCGTCTGTGAAGAACCAAAATGACCCATTTCCAATATATGCTAGAATTAAAATGAGCTATGTCAAAAAAGAACAGTAAATAATGCTGACATACTGAAAATCCTAATCACGAGTTTTTAAAATGAGCAAATTATTCTATTTAAACGTTTTTTAAAAGGTAGCGATGTCCTATTTACTTGTTTTTAAAAGTGTAAAATGTTCAGTTTACTTGTTTTTAAAATTGCAAAATGTTCTATTTGCATGCTTTTTAAAAAGATCAAAATGTTCAATTTACATGCTTTCTGAAAAGTGCAAAACATTCTATTTACTTGTTTTTTTGAATATATTATTTTAATTTTTTTTTGTAGATAGTGCATTTTGTTTGAAGCTGAAAATGGATACAGGTAATTTTGGTTCTTCTCAGACGATATATTATACATTGCATTAAGGTGAGTTAATTGTGTAAATCGTTAGTAAATATTTTGATTGACATTTTACGCACATTCGGTTTGACTCATTCTATATTGTATTTTTATTTATAGTCTGGTCATGGCTTGGATGGACGAGGAATTAGTGGAACTATGTGTAAATACTGCCAATACCCTGTACCAGCTCTTTGACAGAAAGAAGCAATTAAATGAGGCTAACTGTAATATTTTAATAAAAACGTTAGAACATTCAGTTCGATATAAACCTGAGGATAAAGATATTGGTTTCTTCTTTCGGGAAGTCATTCAAAAATTTGGATGGAATATGCAAGAAGATCAATTGAAGAGGCTTGAATTGCTAAGTGAAGTCGTACAAAATAATTTTAAAGTTCCAATCCAAGCGTTAATTAAAGACAGACGTAATTCCTTGGTATCCCTGTAAATGTATATATTTAATAGCGCCCTTCAAGAACTCTGTACAAAATTAATCATTAGCTCTCTGTATTCGACGAGACTGTCAATCATAAATTAATCCATATCCTTCTTATATAGTCTTTAAGTATTGAATGTTTGCAAAGTGTTGATTCATTGTGACTGTGGGTGAATTTATGTAATTTTGAAATAATGTTGTGTGGTTGTGTTATTTGGAAGTCCATATTTATGGGTCTGTGAATACATATGTGAATAAAAAATTGAAATTACCTCAGTTATGATTTTATAGATTTTATTTTACACTCACAACCTGACCCCCAGACACAAGACAATTAAACTCCAGTAAGGCTTAAAGGATTTCATTTAACCCACAAACACTTGTTCGTATTCAAGTATCAAGTGTACATTGGAATTCCACTCTGATTTGACTTTTACAAAATACGTCGATAATTATTGCTTTTACTAGTTTTCACGCTTTATCACATCAACAAAAATCTCATGTTGTTCCCTATGTAAATATCGTCTGTGAAGAACCAAAATGACCCATATGAAATGACCCATGACCCATTCCATTTTTAGTTTCAAACAAAATGCACTATCTACAGAAAAAATTAAAATTGCATGTTCATGAAAGCATGTAAATAGAACCTGGTGCATTTTTCAAAAAACATGTAAATAGAATATTTTGCACGTTTGAAAAACATGTAAATAGAATATTTTGCACGTTTGAAAAACATGTAGATAGAACATTTTGACCTTTTTATAAACATGTGAATAGAACAATTTGCTCATTTTAGAAACTCTAGATTATCATGTATCCTATTCACCGTATTTTGACATAGCTTATTTAAATTCACGCATAAATTGGAAATGGGTCAGTTTGGTTCTTCATAGGTGATATTCGTTTTAAATACTACTTCACTGGGTTGAGATTATAAAATGCTTACAAAATTTTTATATCGAGGCACCACCGGGAGTCGAACCCGGGATCTCCTGTTTACTAGACAGGCGCTTTAACCAACTAAGCCATGGCGCCAGGCTTGAGAAATTTCAGGATTTTAAACACATTTGTTGGTAGTGTATTTGTCTCAATTATATTCCATTGGAACTTAAGAAATCACCGGTGCTCGTTGACTATACGCTGGACGATTTCCACGTGCACTATTGATTGTGCTGTCCACATATTTAAAAGTTTTATCCCGGATCCCATCGCATCGCATGATGTCGATCGCTTGGAATTATTACTACTGTCAACTAAGTTTATAGTGAATTATAGTGTATTATTTGTCATGTTGTTTGTAATTGTAAATGTAAACCTAAGTTGCAAGTGTGAACAGTATATTTTATTTTTGAAGCTCTAGAATTCTAGTCTGGATCTGGAATAATAAAAATACTATAGGCCAAATCCGTGTAATGTTGAATGCCAGTTGTTTTTCTCTACAAAGGAGACTAATTACATTTATGCAGTCATCGGCACCGTTGCGTGAAACAATGTATAATTGAAGTCCTGCTGGAGTCCTTATTAAGTAATAAAATAATCTTTGCTGTCTCTATTTCCATATTCTCTTCGACTTTCTGTCTTTTGTTGGTGCAGTAGTTTCATACAAAAATAAAAGTATTGCCCATAATAATGTATGAGCTATGTGTGTGAAATTCTTTAGAATAACAACACCAACAAGAGATGTATCTCAAATCCTTTAGGATTCTTCCCGGGAAACATTTATTATTATATTATTACCAGGTATTTGAATGATTGAACACATGTGTGTAGCTGTAGCATACACTTGATGCTGGTAATCCGATAAACGTCAAAAATAAACCATGTATGTTTATAAAAACTAATATATATTGTAGTAGGGGAGTGCGTATGTGTGATCGGGTTCATTTTTTTTCAACTTTGAAAATCTGTAACTTTTTTGTACTTCCTCCAAATTCACTGTTTATGTACTCAAATACTAGCCAGTTCATTCTCTATGTACCCTTAAAATATCAAACCGATAAACTGAAAATTCGAAGACTTATACCGAATTGTATGAAATATCTTCGATAATTTTCGATATTACAAAAATGCTGTAAATGTGATCACCGTGTCCCAAAATGTGATCATGTTAAAATTGCATTAATATTACAGTGAAAGTTAGTGCCTTTTACGTGATCACTCTAGAAAACTTTCAGATAAGATGGAAAATGAAAGATAATGCGATATTAGGTTCCATTTATGAGAGTTTAAATAACACTACATGCGTAAAATACAAAATCACATGTTTTGGGGTGGTCTGCAAATGGCGTCACAAAATTAATGACATTTTGTCCAACCACTATTTTACCATTTTAGGGGTTGCCCATAAATGATGTCATCGAAATATCTCCATTTCTACGACCCTATGATTACCCTGTCATCAACCAAACCATTGTGTAGAATAGATGGATATCTTTAACATACGTTGTCATCAAGATCCTAGCTGACCCACTAGCCGTACCCCTGACATCATTTACGGATGATCTCTTACCATTGAGTAAGCGACTATTTTAAAATGGAATGTCATCAGTCATCAATATCTGGCTAGACCAGCTGACCCGAACGATGACATTCTTTAAGGACGATTTTTAAGGGGTTACCCATAAATGATGTAAAATCTTGGTGGGTAAAAATAAAATAAACGATAATTCGGCATCTGTAACATGTGATAACAGCAATAGCGTAAATGATCGAGGAATTCCTGAACTAGTGGATTTATCTTGAGCTGCACACCACAATAATGCTAACGATACACTGAATTTTAATACCCACCCATTTTTCTAATTTACAAAAAATCAAAATTTGCTGTAAGGGATGGTTCATAAATAATGTCACCCAAATTAAAACTTTATTAGGACATGACCCATTCACCTCTATGTCATGATTGTCATGACATCAACATTACTTAAACCGCTATATGTAATATGTCTTCAAAATCTGACTGGACCCACACCCATCCGGACGACATCATTTATGGACGATCCCTAATGATGTAAAACAGCATTGTCAACTTATTTTAATAAGCTGTTTGATAAACTGAGTTGATTCGATGCTTTTAGCCATCTGCAGCTCTGATCACATTTAGAGCTCATAGAATGATCACATTATAGCACAACTCCCGGATTTGACACTTTGACCTTTCATCTATTTTAGTGGGAACTCTCCGTACGAAAATCTCAAACAGTATCTTCAACTAGTTGGTAATGAATGTATGAATCACGTTGCACACGTTGTTTAATTCTAAAATGTACAACACTAGAAATTTTGAAATTTGAAAACTCGGAAAAAAATTCGGAATACGAGTTATTCTGATATTCGGACTTCGACGATTTTACTCTGCCCAGGTTTTCAAAGTTTCGCACCCTAAATTATACTGTCGTTAGTTAAGAGTACAAGCTATCATTACCGGCTAGTAAAGGATTTCTGATGCAGCTTGTGCTTTAGCACCAGCCACTGATCACACTTAAGGCATGATCACATATACGCACTCTACTGCTACCGTTTTAAATGAATCTCAAAATAAAATTAGGGTTTAAAGGTGTATGTACATGTGGTCAACCGGTAATTGTGATCATTTCTTTTTTCATCATGAAAGCACTAAAAATGACAGTATAGTAGTGTTGTAATTTATTCACAAAGAATAATTGTTTTTTAGTTTGTGATTGTTCTGTCACAATCACAATACGTGCATCACAATCCGACAGGAACAAGCAAGAACTAGCCTGATTTTCCAGTTGTCGTCTGTAACGAACGTTTTGTTAACAATAACAAACTTTCACTAGCACAATCTGAGGCTATTATTGATTATAATGCATTGCGCACAACTCAGTTTGTGCACAATTTCTACCTGAAAATTACAATCTTCACAAACAATTGTGAATAAATTACAGCACTACAGTACAGTATTGTGAGAGGGGCGTTAATGGTGGTTGGCTTCATAAAAGTTTTTACAAAAATTTTAACTTTTGAACTAGAGGTTACAAAGGAAAGACCTTTTCGCTTAAATGTCGTCTATTTCTGTTTTAATAAACATAAAAATATTCACAACTGAAAATCTTAGGAACTTCCAAAATATAAATAAAAATATTCAAAAAGTCCTGATTTTAAAACATTCGCAAAAGTCGTGTAAATGTGGCCGGGTGGGTCCTAATTGTGGCCATTTTTAAAATTATGAATTTGAAGGCAATTAAAGTACCCCATTCCAGCTCTGCTGTAGCTTATTGTTGGTCTTTCATCTAATTCATGCAAATAGTGGCCCGTTGACAACGTGCTATACACCTACCATATTACTTTTAATTTTTTATACCCACACTGTTCACTTAGATGTTAATTTGACTTCTGTAAATATGCTACAATATGCCAAAAACATATCCGACTGTATTTTGAATAATCTAATTTAGTGGATGATTAAGTTTTTTTCTGGTTACTCACTATAGTAGGATTTTTTACTTTTCCAGGGTTTAATTATTTGTTTGGGAAACGCATTCACATGTTAGTCCTAAATTGTAAGCTAATTCCATAATGCCTAACTTTTGTATATACAAATGGATTTTAACAATAAGTAACTGCAGCCACGAACAACTCGCACTTACGTCTTGCCTCTTATATTGATCTGGGCCTCTGGGTGCGTAATGACATATCGCGTGCATAAAATTTTAACTTAAACGATGCTACTCATCATTTCATAAACTGCTGAGTCGAAAATGTAATTCGAAACTGAGGTGGAGGACAACTTTGGAGGAGAAAGGTACTAGAGGAGAAATAAGTCAAGAGAAATGGTTCCAGGAAAAATGTCGTCGAGGGAGAAGTGTAGGTGAAAAAATGGTTCGACGGAGAAGTGTCGGAGGAAAAATATTGAGATAAAAGTGTCGAAGGAGAAATCGTTCGAGGAGAAACGATAAAGGAGAAGTGCGATAGATTCATTTGAATCTGATGCAAATAGCTTACTAATTAGCTACCAATATTATTTCTACCTATCTACATAATTTACCGATATTTTGAAATACTTGATCAATTTTAACGAGTTATATACCATTCGAAAGGTAATGGTTAGTAGAATCCAAAGAACGAAACGCGAATAGCACTAAAGCTTTGACAAAAACGACTGATGATCAAAATATTATTGTTGTGGAGTGGCGGGAGGATGCCTCAGGGAAGGGACGTAAAACAAATAACTAATAGATAATTAATATAAAAAATCATATAACTTTCAACAAAATGTTTCTCAACAAAACTAAAATAATGAATGTTTGAACCTATACTTTGTTATAGACTAATAAAGCTCTACTGCAGCTTGATAGAAACGGCTTTAATTTTCTTTCAAGTATATGGTTTTGTATACTTGTGAAACCAGTGTCAAATAATATGATTTGGGGCACTCTGCGAAACGCATTTTGCAAAATTGTCTAGAAAAATCGTAAAGTATTATGGATTTATGCTATACAAAATTAATCGTGCACTCGTTTTATAATTTGCAAAAATAAATTACGTTGTTTGCTTTTGCAGACTGGCTGGTTATGCAATAGTAATAACGTCAAAACTTTTCTGGCAACCAAGAGAAAAACGCTAAATTTCCTATATTTAGGCTTCTGAGAATAAAAATATTTGATGCAATGGAAACGCTCTCTGGTAATATAAATAAGCGCAAGAATCGGCGCAGAAAAAATCCGAGCAAAGTATTCCTCGCAATACATTTTGGTAAGCAAAAATTAGTGTTTGCAGAATTTATTATTTTTGTGACAAGCCGCAGCTGTTTGTAACAGTAATAAAATAAAATTTTATAGGTGCCGGGGACCACTCGTCTAAAAAAGAAGACTCTTATCAATTACTCAGTGATTGCGCGTGCAAAAAAGTAAGATACATATTATATATACTTGCAACACTAGCATCATATTAAAAGCTGTCGAAAACGCACTCTGGAGTAATTGTATTTGCTTTGTTAGTATTGTTTTAAATTGTTTGTTAAATATGCTATTTTAATAACTATAAGGTTTGTCAAATGAAAATAGGGCATGGAAGTTTTAAGTAATGGTGGTTCTGCAGATGATGCTGTAGTTGAAACTTTAATGGTTTTGGAAAATTCAAAAAAATTGAACGCTGGAAAAGGTTCTAATCTGACTTCTAAAGAAACCGTAGAATGCGATGCCGGATTTATGTCTGGAAGCGGTCGATTTGCTGGAGTTGGTGCTGTCCCTGGGGTGCCTAATCCGTCTTTAATGGCAAAAGCATTGGCTAATCTTTTACCTGACCCTCTTGTACCCCCAAAGTAAGTAGCGATAATCTGTGGACATAGACTTCCAAAAACTTAATATAACATAATATAACATAATATTGTCTGTGAAGAACCAAAAATGACCCATATCCATTTTTAGTTTCAAACAAAATGCACTATCTACAGAAAAGATTAAAATAACATGCTAATGAAAGCATGTAAATAGATCCTTGTGCATTGTTCAAAAAACAAGTAAATAGAATATTTTGCACTTTTTAAAATCATGTAAATAGAATAGTTTGCATTTTCCAAAAAAACATGTAAATACAATATTTTGCAATTTTAAAAACATGCAAAAAGGACATTTTACATTTTTAAAAAACACTTTAATAGAACATTTTGATCTTTTCAAAAATATGAAAATAGGACATCGTTACCTTTTTAAAAACATGTAAATAGAGCAATTTGCTCATTTTAGAAACTCGTGATTAGCATTGTAAGCATGTATCATATTTACTGTATTTTGTTTTGACATAGCTCATTTTAATTCTAGCATAAATTGGATATGGGCCATTTTGGTTCTTCATAGACGATATAATATAATGTAAATCATAATGTAATAAATATAAATATTGCACTGAAAACATTGCATCTTTTGATCCCTAGCTTATTGGTCGGCCCAGCAGCAAAGGAATGGGCGGTTTTAAATGGTATCAAAACTTGCTCAGATGAGGACCTAATCTGTAGTAAGCTTTGTAATTTTCAAATTGTATTGTGTAGTTAAAAATAATGTTATATATTTATTTTATTCAAAAACTTTTTAGCTTCAAGTGTAGGATAGTTATACCTTATTTTTACAGGTCGTTCTAGACGCCTTTATAAACGGTTCATAGACGAAAAAGAGAAGGCATCATCGTATACCGAAAGCGACACCATTGGCGTGATTTCTTTAGATGCTAGTGGTCATGTCGCAGCTGGTGGCTCCACTGGTGGTGGATTGTATAAGATTCCAGGAAGAGTCGGGCCTGTAATAAAACAACTTTTTTTATTTTGCAAAGTAATTATTAATATTTTACACGCGATCTGAAAATAATGTGACGATATATTGTAGATAGCTCAGTTTGGGTCTGGAGTATACGCTTGTGATTCAACACAAGAATCTCCATTAGCAACAGCTATAGCAGCAACTGGAACTGGTGAAGTTTTGACTGAATTGCGCTTCGCAGCTACATGTGATAACATGATACGAAATGACGAATTTCATGATCCTATTCAGGGAATTACAAAAACAATGGAAACGAACATTGTTGGTAAGTTATTGCGTTTGCCGAGTGCGCTATGTGTTTTGTTCTACGTTGAATAAGTTACCATTTTGTTTTTTATTATAACTGGGTAGCAATAAGTTACCATTTAATTATATGTATATGGAATCCGACACCGCACACATATTCATTAACGCAAGTTTGTAAATGACAAAATCTTAGTTGGATGTACTCAGATTATACCATGGTTATTTGAAAGTATTAATTTTTAATTAACTTTTAGTAATTAAATGCACTTATTTTAAATTAAGGAAGAAAAGTCATGAATTTGTCTACAAAACCTTCTATTGCCGGGATGATAGGATTAACGTGGACTGGATTTAGGGGAGAGTTTTTTATCTCTCACAATTCGGACAATATGGTTTATGCTTACTCTGGCTCTATGTTTAAAAACATTGAGGTAACATTTTTGTAGTTTGAAATGTAAAATGTACTTATCTACTCCCCAATACAACCTTCAAGCTCAAGATCATATATTTATACAGTGATACTTTTTTTTTTACTTTTAGATGAAATATTCTACAAAATCAGAAGACAGGGATTATACTTTGGAAGTATTTGCTATTTAATTAATTTAAAAACAACTATAATATTAAATACGATATATTATGCATATATACGTTGTGAATGCCGGGGTTTTAACCAATTGATTTAAGTAAAATTGCCTATTTTTTAAAAGTAATATTATTTGTTTTATCAACTGCAGCAATTTACTTAAATATTTTGCTGTATAGTATCATTTATGACTGTCCCGCCTTTTGCTTTTAATTTATTAAATTTAAAATGAATTACAGTTAAATCCAATAAAAAATTAACGAAATAGAATTTTGATTCATTTACGAGTAAAAAATGAACATTAATATATGCAATCGCTTATAATCTATCATCACTATCATGTAAGTAACTACATACAATTATTTCTGTTGAGCTTTGAATTTGGATACAAAATTTAATTTACATGACTTCCTTTTTTTACACTGCTTGTCTCCAACCATAATACTGTAAGCGGTAGTAGTCACTCTTTGGTACTGTCTCGTCCCATGCATTTTTCTTACCAATTCCTACAAAAGGTGAAGGGTTCCACTGGGGCTTTATACGCCCATTTTCATCTATGACCTGAGCTGTTGTTGAGAATGCCATGGAGGGAGAATAGTATCCCCCATTACCAGAACGGGACACATTGCTGTTTGGTTTTGAAAGGAGAGCAACTCTGGGAAGGGGACTCATACTTGCAGGCTTTGTTTCCACGGGCTGGATGCTCTCTTGTTCTTTCTCCTTTTTTACTCTCTTCCTGTGATCATCTTGTCTTTTCCTCCAAGAAGTAGAGTTGCATCTTCGTCGTGCAAGAACGCGAGAAGGATTTTCACTAAAATCTCTTGTAGATCCTACGGCGCTGTTATCGAAAGAATTGAGCTTCTGCTCGCACACAGCATTGTGTGGTGTTTGAACTCCTTGGTGAATGAACACGGTTGTTGTGTTCTGACTTAATTTATAATTAACATCATCTTGAGTTTTAGCAGTTGTTGAATCCAATACTGAGTTATCATATCCAAAATTGACAGTAGTTGATGTGTTTGACTTGTGGGGATTAGGTTTTAGGTTGTTATTTTGTACATCTCCGTTAGTTGAACCATCCCTTGCTGTTTCTTCAGCAATGTTTATTTTGTGAATCATAGCGTTTTGAATTATAGTGCTACTAATTCCTTTGGACAATTGACCAACGTTGCTGGAACGAAGCTACACGAGTGTAATAGAAAAGAAAAAAACCTTATAAAAATAACATTCCTCAAACTTTTTTTCCTTTAGCAATATCTAAAATATTCTAGCAACCGCTAGTTTGTAATGCATTACATATTTCTAGCAATATGTAATTAGTATTGATTTCTCACAATAAAAATGTCTGAATTATATTAAAAATGCTTTAACGCCATTTCAAATATTTATCATCAATAATCTAGTAACAATTATCTATTTGGATATTTTATACAGTATAGATGGTTTGTTTCTCAATTAATATCTTGTAAATATCGTCTGTGAAGAACCAAAATGACCCATATCCAATTTATGCTAGAATCAAAATGTGCTATATCTTCAAAAAAAAAGAGAAACATGCGTAAAATGTTAATTAAGAGTTTTTTAAAAGTTTAAAATGTTTTATGTACATGCTTTTTGAAAAGTTTTTAAATTTTCTATTCACATGCTTTTTGAAAAGTTTTTAAATTTTCTATTCACATGCTTTTTGAAAAGTTTTTAAATTTTCTATTCACATGCTGTTTGAAAAGTGTAAAATTTTTTATGCACATGCTTTCTGAAAAGTGTAAAATATTCTATTTACATGTTGTTTGAAAAGTGTAAAATTTTCTATTTACATGATTTTGAAAAGTGTAAAATGTTCTATTCAAGTGATTTTGAAAAGTGTAACATGTTCTATTTACATGTTTTGGAAAAGTGTAGAATGTTCGATTTATATATTTTTTAAAAGTGCAAAATATTCTATCTAAATGCTCACAAGACATTTCAGTATTTTTGTAGATAGTGGACATAGTTTTTAGCTACAAATGGATATGGGTAATTTTGATTTTCCACAAACGATATAAATTTCTACCATCTTTTGTGAGGTCGGATATTGACTATTGGGTTGCTTTTGGAATCTAAACATGTCATAAATTGGTGGCTGAGCTGTTCCCGGAGGCATATATTTGCCTATATTTGTTGGCACCCATGGCATACCGAATCCAGAAGTACGTTTTATCTGATTAGCTTCTTTCCTCCTAAAACGTTCCTTGGCGTCTAAATATAGTTGACTATCCCATGCTGGACGACTGCATGCAGGATTGTAAACTGTAGAATCCCAGGACGGTCGATGAAATTTGTTGTATAGCCGGGAAAACCAATTTGCATATTGTGACGAAGAAACATTTTGAAATTCACTTGGTGTGTATGGCCAGTTAGATCCGGCTGTAGTGCTATCACGATCACCACGATACTTCTGGCTGTCAACATGGCTGTCTGACGAAGATTCACTTAATCCTTCCCCTTCACTAGCCCCCGTTTTGGGTGCATTTAATTCCTCATTTGACTGTTTACTATGGAATAGATCGTCACCAGATATTACTTTGACCGTAGAAGCTTTTGATTCCTCATTTATGATACAGTTAATAACAGTGGCGCTTTTTTTTGCTTGGTCTTCGTCGTAATTGTTATTTTCATTTTTATATTTTACGTACGACAAGCCAGATGTTTCCTTTTTTTCCGAGCCTTTATACTCTGGCAACTTTGCTTTGACAAGGTGTGTATTTGAATAGCCGTCCCGGCTAGACTTATTTGTTTTTTGAAGAACACACGTTTTTTTACGCCTGCTATATATTGGCCGATACTTTTTTGCTGTTTTTAACTTGGGATTATTTGCGCCCGTTTTTCCACCAGTTTCTTTATACCTATGTGCATCTGTTACAGAGTCATTGCAATCTGATTCCCGGAATTTTACATCATCTGAATTGTACTCAGGTGAGACCAGCGTATCCTGATCCGGCTCATCCAAAACTTTGTTTTCAGCAACTCCATCTTCTTCCTGTGTTATGGCACAAACTTACCGTTGTTTCAAACAAACATGAAACACAATTAACTACGTCAAAAGAAAGGTGTGTAAAAAATAAGTAACATCGTTATATATTAAGACGATACTCATTTATGTCAATGAAGAGTTTTTTAGCAAAACGGGATAGGTCCATCATCGCAAACTTTACAGGAAGAATTTTAAAACATGGTCGCAACATTACACTATATATCGTACAAAAGCCAAACTGCGAATCCCATATCACATTGCCATTTGAACCTTTCGGATTTTGCCATTTGAAAATTGTAACTTTATGAACATTTACACATACAGGCAATTCGATGTCATGTTTAATGAATGAACTGAAGCTTCATTTTTGTAAGTTAAATTACATAAGCCCTATTTTGCTTCCAAAGAGAAGCCTGAAAACATTATCATAATAATTGAAATCTCTCTGGCATTCTAGTATTGTTAATAGGAAAACCAAATTATGTTTACTTGGCTTTGAGTAGCGTTCAGTTTTTATTGATTTAATTCTATGTAAACTTTGACAATTGAATAAAGACAATATAAGAAGTGAATTCAAATTAAATTGTAATACGAGTTATTTTTATATTACTTTTTATTTGGCACTATAGCAAAAACAAAACTAGGTAATTGATAAAATGGTTGACATGGTCAATGAAATTGCGATACAGGCATTGGCATCACTGAACTGGCCTTAAATTTTAATTTGTAACACACCGTAATTGGTATCTACTTATAAAAAAAAGTGTTTATGTCAAGTTTGAAAAATTATGGACTTATTCAGTTTTACCAAAAGAGCTTTCAATATATGTACCTGTTCTACAAGTGCAGATGGTATGACGCTTTCTACAGCTTCCAGGGGTGTACTGCTATCCTCGTTGTGGTCATCTAAAACCGAATCTCGTAACTTCCAGCTTGTTTTTGATGCATCGTACTCAATTGCAGCAAGTTTACATTGGACCACTTTACACGGGGATATACCATTACTAGGTCTTCTAATACTAATTTCTTGGTATGAAAAAGGTTTCTCACTTTTGCCCGTAAGTTCAATTCTGGAATGGTTGACTACATTTTTAGTTGGACGTCCTATTTTAGTCGGCCTACGCGAGGTTTTTGATCTTGTAGCCCTTACGTTTGTACTTTTATCCATTCTAGAATCTGTAAACTAGATGTCCTGGTTTTAGAGTTTATACAGTGTAGTAGGATTTAGATAAATTTTTGAAGACAGGATTGTCAATTTTGTTGTGCAGGAGGCTTCACCGCTGTGAAAAATAGAAATAAATGAGGTTTTCACTCCAATTCTGGAAGTTTTTCAAAGTTAAATAATTGCACATTGGAACTAATAAAGTGCTACGCATAGTAAATGAGCCGTATTTCTCTCTGCACGGCGTATGGGATACAATATAATATACTAGAAATAAGGCCCCCTGCCAACGGCAGAGTCACGTTGGGGGCATACAATGATGTGTGGCAAGAACGATAACACATGAAATGAACGAGTGGAGAAATACTTGTTTGGCAATAATCAGCTTTAAGCATTCAGAGACAGCACAGCGTAACAGAATCTGTGTGCGTGACTTTGGCAGGCGTACGCGGGACGCAGGCAAGACCCGCATGAGTGGGAACAGAAACCGGATGGAGCGGGGGAACGGAGGCAGCAAGAAGGAGACTATGGCTCAGTTGGCACCAGCCTAGTGGCAATCAGCCTGACGCCAACTTCCTTGTGTCGATTACCTCAAGGCAACTGCCGTGGGAGAACTGCCTTGTGGTAACCGCCAGCGGGAAACTTCCCTGCGTCAAAGGTCTTGGGGCAAAGGGCCTTGTATCAACTGATTTGAAGCATCGGGGGAACTGCGACACTGCCTCGTGGAAACTGCCTTGTGGCAGCCGTCTTGTGGGCAGCCGGCTTAAGGCATCTGTCTAATGGCTACCTCGTAGCGATAACCACCTTATAGATAACAGCCCTGCGGAAAATGCCTTGCGGCAACTGCACCGTGACAACCGCCCTGTGTCAACTGTCTGATGGAAACAGTCCTGTGTTAACTAGCTTTGGCTGAGAAAACTGCCCCGGAGTAACGGCGTTGGACCAAACAAATTGCAGCAATTGCCTCGGGGCTAACGCCTTGTAGCAACTGCCTTCTAACAACTGCTTGATGATGTTGTGCCGACTGCCAGGTGAGCGCCTGGCTTGTGGCAACTGCTATGAGATAACTGCCTTGTCATGACTGCTTTCTACGCAACTGCCAGCGAGAACTGCTTTGCTACGGGGAAAACACAGGGAATATGTGTCAGGAGTAGGACCACAATGTAATTGTCCCAATGCAGTTG
Source organism: Dicyrtomina minuta (assembly GCA_949802685.1). Lineage (NCBI taxonomy): Eukaryota > Metazoa > Arthropoda > Collembola > Symphypleona > Dicyrtomidae > Dicyrtomina > Dicyrtomina minuta. The sequence continues at coordinate 74,161,105 of OX461809.1, read as the reverse complement.
CACCTTGTAGTTACCAGAAGCAAATCCCTACTAGTAGGCGCCGCCAAGGCGTCATTCATATATCTCGTATACAAAATAGGGGGAGGGGGGGTCCAGTTTCTTGATCACGGTTGTATACGATAAATCGGAGGGGGAGGGGAGGGTTCGACCCTTTGATCACGTATACACTATCAAATTGTAAAATAAACAGAAATTACAGTTTAAATTTCGCATTACGTCTAAAAACTAAAACTACGTCTGTCATTTTATTCCTGTTTATACTTTGATTAGTGGGTCCTACATAGGGTGAGATTGTACTTTATTGCGTACAATGAGAAACTGACTACATGTTTATTGAATATTTTCATTTACTAACATTGTTTCTATATAAGCTATATACGGTATTTCCTGTAATAGTGGTTGGACATGTAATAATGTACTGGTCAACACGCATAGAAAAATATAAGCAAATTAACTACATGGGTGTTAATTTGTAACTTATTTTTGTGTTACTCCAACATCGACAGTAGACGGGCCTGCAATAGTAGTTGGGCCAGTAATAGTAGACGGGCCCGTAGTATTAGACGGGTCGGGGATGTTGCAATTTAAATAGTGGTTTGCGCCAAGGTTACACGAAATACGGTGCATAGTTTATTACCATTTTAAAATACTTGACCGATTTCAACTTCATCGAGTGGTATATCGTTTTTGAGCTCTTAAAAAAAGTGATTCAAAAGTGTCTGTTTTCACTTCTGACCCATACAAATACAACAATTTTTAGAGGGAGTTTAAAACAAACAAAAATGTTTCAAAAACTACCTGGTGTGCAGCTTTGAACACAAGCATAATTATTAAGTAATTACATTCTACTAATCAATTCCGTTTGAATAGCGTAAAACATATAAATCTGAAGCGAGTAACCGGTACGAAGTAAAATTTTAAACTAGCGCGAAACTTAAATTAACCTCTTTCTTATTAGGAAGATATTAATAAATAATAATAATATAATAAATACTCCTTAAGTCGATTTAACCGAAGTTAATACAACCAGACTCAACGAGTCACTGTGGGTGAGAAAATGGGAGGCTACCGCGTTTGATCGTCCCGGTCTTTGTACCCTTTCATCTATCCCCGTCCCCTCCTCCACAGTAAAGGAGTCTCATTCCCTAGGCCCATACAGTAAGTAGTGGTCACCAAGGAGCAGCGAAGGAGATTGAATTTCAATCAACCATCCAGTGACGTTTACCGTACAACACCGAGCCGTAAACGATTAGCAGTGGCCGAGGATCGAAGCCAGGTCTGAGACTAAATTCGTTACAGTCTGCACTCAGCACTGCCTCCTATCACTGCTAAGGTGCGTGTTTTACAATTAAGGTTGTGTTGATCTAAAACTTACAAACAGTAATTATAAACACAATTTTGTTTTTTTTTGTGGCCGGTTTGAAGATTTTAAATATATGCTGTATATTAACTATTATATTGAAGTTGGAAAAAGTTTAAAATATGGGATTTAAAAGTCTGAATCTCAAAATTGAAATTTTAGAATTTAGGTTTTATGTACACATGAATACAAGAAGCACTAAAAAAAAAAGTAAATACTATGCTAGGTTTGTCAAACTAAATTTTTGCTAAGGTATTTCATGAAATGTATAAATGTTGTTTTGAACATGAAATTGAATAAATAACAGGTATTTTAAAAATCGGTATTTTTTATGACAAATGTATACGTATATAGGGGGAGGGGGGGTTGTCCTCAATGATCACGATTGTATACTTAGAGGGGGGGAGGGTGTAAAAACAAGTAGCAACAAGGAAGTTGCCATCCCCTAGCCGCCTATAGCCAATCGCAGTCCACACAAGGATGTTTCCATCAGCAAAATGCCAGCAGACACTTTAAACCTGCAAGTTGTAGACCAAACCAAGTTTTCACCAAAGCATTGTAGCTGTTCAGTAGCTAACATTCAGTTGCTTATAGGCAGTTGGCACCAGACAAATGACACTTGGCAGTTGAGGTCACGCAGGTTATACCAAGCAATTCAAACTAGGCAGTAGCCACCAGGAATTGGTTACCAGTAAGTTAAAACTGTCAGTCTTGCTGAAATCGACTCGAGCCAAAATCGACTTGAGCCGAAATCGACTCGAGCCGAAATTGACTCGAGTCGAAATTGACTTGAGCCGAAATTGACTCTAGCCGAAATCGATTTGAGCTGAAATTGACTCCAGCCGAAATTGACTCCAGTCGAAATTGACTCCAGCAGAAATCGACTCGAGCCGAAATATCCAAAATATATTATGTGTTTCACTACTCTGTGGCGTTTATTGGCTTATCCCAAGAAAAATATCTAAAAAGTAATTTCTAGGTTTTTAAAAATTCATGTTGTTAAAATATTTGTGGAAAATTCCTATTTTATAAAATTCAAAAAAATACCATGTTTTAAAATACAATGTTTTCAGAATTTTCAAAAACTCAAAAATTTCTTTTTAGATATTGTTGTAGGGATCTCAAAGCTTTAAATGTTTTGAAAATCAGGGGAGGGGGTAATTGAAGGAGCTACACCGCGGAAAAGATTTAAGAAATAAAATAAAAATCTGTTTTTTTAAAATGCAGTTTTTTTGAAATTCCGCGCGCTACATATTTTGAAAAAATTCACCTTCATTGGCAATTAAGGGTGAAAGCTGAAAGCGCATTAAATTCTGAGTAGAATAAACCGTACATTACACATGCATGTTTAAAACGGTCGTACTGCATTACTGCAATCAGCATTCAGCATGAAAAAATCATGTTTCACCATTAAAGCCATGATAAAAATTTTCACACAAAATTTTTGTGCACGCAAACCGTCATGTTAATTGTTTCCAAGTTTTGCACTGAAGCTCATCCACATACATCTATTTGTCACTGAAATTATGAATAATTTTGGTACATTTTGAATAACTGGCCTCAACATATAATTTTGGCGGTATTCATGGAAATTTTCCTTAAAAAAGTTAAAGTTAAAGTAGCTTTAGTTTCAAGGGGTCAAGTGTTTCAAATCATTTAAGATCTGTTCTCCCAACACGGACCCCCGTGTGACTAGCTTACCCCGTACTAACACAGAGCCAAGTAAGCCTTTAAGGATATAGATCGCCACACATGTGGAGAGCCCGGCGTTTAAGATCAACTTTCTCACGAAAGAGATCCGAGGCAAGTGGGAATCGAACCCCCGCCGAGTCGACAGTAATGGAGAGCCTCAGACGCTATGTCTCGCCCGGCACCACTGGACCACCAGGGCTCCTTATGTGCGGCGTAAGCCAATATACGCCGAGGAGTGAGGGGACTCCTCGGCATCTATTGCATGACGTCGGTCACGTGATGGCAGACTTTCCCGCATGTGCATGACCTTTCTCGTGTACCTTGCATTCGTGTTCTCTAGGTCATATGTGGGTGAACAGGGGTTATGCACACTATGGTGGGGTTGTAAGGCCCGGTGCACCTTAACGTCAACCCTATTTGACGTTCCTCTGTGTAAATAAGAGGAAGGGTTGGTCTCTTCCTAATTCGCTATGAAGACGTGTCTGATGAGTTGCTTGGTTGTGTTATAGTCGATATCTGGGTACTTGGAGTTGCCTGGATGATGGAGACAACCGAGGTTGATGTCTGGGACCAGTGGACTGGGACCAGATGAGGGTTGGGTCTGGGACCAGATGAGAGCTGAGACCAGAAGTTGGATCTGGGACCAGATGAGAGCTGGGACCAGGAGTTGGGTCTGGGACCAGATGAGAGCTGGGACCAGAGCTTGATCTTGAGCTTGATCTTGAGCTTGAGCTGGAACCAGAGACTTGGGACCAGAGCTTGAGATGGGACCCGAGAGCTTAGACCAGAGCTCGAGATGAGATCCTCGAGCTGGGACCAGAGCTTGAGATAGGACCAGAGAGCTGGGACCAGAGAGCTGGGACCAGAGCTTGTGCTTGAGATGGGACCAGGGGAGCTGAGAGCTGAAGATACCTGGGACCAGATGAGGTTGGGACCAGGTGAGCTGAGAGCCGTATGATACCTAGGACCAGATGAGGTTGGGACCAGGTGAGCTGAGAGCCGAATGATACCTGGGACCAGATGAGGTTGGGACCAGGTGAGCTGAGAGCTGAATGATACCTGGGACCAGATGAGGTTGGGACCAGGTGAGCTGAGAGCTGAATGATACCTGGGACCAGAGAGCTGGGATCAGAGCTTGAGATGAGACCCGAGAGCTTGGACCAGAGCGCGAGATGAGATCCTCGAGCTGGGACCAGAGCTTGAGATGGGACCCGAGAGCTTGGACCAGAGCTCGAGATAAGATCCTCGAGCTGGGACCAGAGCTTGAGATGGGACCCGAGAGCTTGGACCAGAGCTCGAGATGAGATCCTCGAGCTGGGACCAAAGCTTGAGATGGGACCCGAGAGCTTGGACCAGAGCTCGAGATGAGATCCTCGAGCTGGGACCAGAGCTTGAGATGAGACCCAAGAGCTTACGAGCTGACTTGGACCTGGGACCAGGTGAGGCTCAGACCTGTTGAGACTTGTACCTATGAGCAGAGACCAGGTCTTGATCTTGAAATGGGACCAGAGCCTGGATCTGAGGTAAAGCTGAGGAAGTAGGCCGGTACGCTGGTCGGTCGGTCGGCCGTAGACTAGACCTGATATGGTTCTGGCAGGAGAGTCTGATCCGAGGTATGTTGAGCAGCTCTGACCGAGGAGGCGGATGTGAGATGGATCCTAGCCTGATGTAACTGAGTGGAGACCGCGGTTCGTGCTGAGCACAGGGAAAGTGCTATGGAGCACAAGGCCTTTGCTTGAGAGAGCACGGAGGGTGCTTGGGAGCACACTGTGGCTGTGAGTCTAGACCTGTCTAACGTCCTAGGACCGGGGCAATAAGGAGCAGTGATGGTCCGGTCCTGGTGCTAAGGCAGGTGCTCTGGAGTGCAAATTGGATGTGACCGATGTCTGGGGACCGGGGAAACGAGCAACAATGACGATACCTTCGGTCCCGCTGCTCTGGCTCTGTTCCTGGGGTGTGTTGAGATTCGTGCGATGCCCGGGTGACAGTCTTCTCTGTCCTCTTCGAGTTTTCGGAGCTCAAGAAGATGATGACAGCAGCCTAACGAGCGATGACCACAGATGCAAAATGCTTGACTACACGCAATATCATGAAAACAGCACTAGCAAGATATGTGGAAAGTAATGGTATGGTGCACTTGAGAATCTAAATTGTGATGCAACTAATGGTTATGTGGTGGTGATTAAGGTGTGGCAGCACAATTTTGAATAAAATGCCGGTGTTTTGATACTTGATTGTCTTTTGGTATTAAGTACCAATTTAGTCTTTTTAATTAATCACTAACACACTTAATTACACCTAATAACAATTAAATTAACGTCAAATTTGTTACACTAATACACGACTTGGAAATATATAAATTTGAGGTAATTTTGGAGGAACGGAACCTTCAGAGCACAGAGCAGGGAGATCGTCTCAGTAGCACAGTTGGAGTCAGACTGGAGAGCGGACACGACCGTACTCTCCAAAAGTTGGTTAGTCACTGGGAGCAGTGCCAAAAGGGACTGACTACTACTGCTCCCTTTCCTTTGTTTGAGCCAATGCTGAGGCATCGGCTCCTTCTACTACTTGAAGCTCTCAGACCCATACAAAAGTGGGGGTTTGAGAGCAGCTTAAGAGTCGTTCAGTACTCTGGGTTTGAGAGCAACCCAAACCCAAATGCTCTGACGTCATGGAAATTCCTGACCATGCTGTACAGTTACTACTGAACAGTGGGCATGTGCATTATTGCGTGGGTGTACTTTATACTTTTATACATTACGTGGGGAATTATACAAGCCGTATTATTGAATGGTATAGCGTGGTTACTTTAGCACTACCAATCATCTTTGAGATGTAGATTAGAAGTGTCTTTTCAATAGGCGTTAAAATACCAAAGTACTTAAATCTAGTGATTGCCACAGACTTCTAGCTCTTACAGTCCACATACTGGTTCTGCATTTCTTAAGCTAAATTAGTTGGCTACACGACCTTTGTAGAAGACGGAAACCTTGTATTAGACAGTTCTTCCGTAAGGAAATGTGAGCTTTCAAACTTAACAACATTACTGTGGACTGTGACAGAGACAGATAAACGAATCCAATAAAAATTCTGTGAACTACACTGTTCTGCACTTGTTGAGTATAGCTCTCGTTCTGGGTAAGGTAATTTATTCAAGGACGATAATATTAAAATTAATCGAAATAAACCTTTTTTAACTAAATTGTGTGACTACACCTGCATTCTATGAATTAAAACTTTAAAGTTAACTTTTAAATGTGATAATTATCTACTCATCTATGAAAAGAGTGCATGAAGTGTACCGTCAACCGTAAAATTATTTCAATTATTATTAAGACTTTATATAGGAAAATAGGAATCAAAGGGTGCTTTTAGTGCTTTATGCTTTATCTGTTGACTATACATTTGACATTTGACTTGGATAGATACATTTGTATGGAGCTCTGGAAAAGTGCAGTGTACTAATATTGTAATAGTAGTAGTATGTAGTAGTTAGTATTGCATGGTAAATTATTGTTACAAAAATAAATTACAATTTCAAAAGTATGTGTGCAAACGCTGGACGTACAATCGTACAAACTCGGCCAGGAGAAAAGTCTCGAAGTTTCCAGTTCCTTGTTCCGACCTGTATTGTTTTTTAAACTACAATATTCGACAATTTTTGTTAACCCCTAAATAATTGTGTAATACTGTGCCTACATGAAGCTTATCATGACGAATTCATTATTAATTATTAATTAGTGGTGAATGACATGATTACGCGTTAACACATATCTGTATCATAATTTGTATGTAGTACTACATGTACTAATGAAATTTGCAAAAGCAATAAAAACCCAGCATAATAATAATAGTAATTGTGCAGATATTATGTATTAGCCCAATTGTATGTATATTGTATGGTGAAATACATTTTGTTGCATTTACGTGCAGTTGTTATAACGTAATGTAAGGATATTAAAGTGAGTTTTAACTAAGTGCAAGCCCGTTGCCCGTTAGTTATTGCAAAGGAAACTGGAGAATTAATAGATACTCCGATACAGTACACTTATATATATATAGTATATATATATAGTATATGTAGTATATATGTAGTATATGTAGTATATATGTAGATATATGTAGTATATATATATATATATATATATTATAGTACATTATGACACAATGGTGAATTACAAATACTTTTTAAGAGCAATAGTTTCAGTAACCACTACTGACGATTATTAATTCATGTATTGATGTATTTATCATAATATGCGTTGACTAGATTATTACAGATTATTAGAGTATTACATTAATAGATGGGTTTACAAACAGTGTCAAAACAACAATTCACAATTTGAAATTGTAAATTGCTTTAAAAACAATACCACAAGTGGAAACTGGAGACTTGGAGACTCTCCTTCTGGCCAAGATTGTACGCTTGGATTCACAATAATTGTTACTATCACAATTTGTTTTTTTTCTTCCTACTCCTACAGACTAAATGTATATTCATACTGACTGCGGATAAAATTGTTGATAAGTGCTAGCCAGGTCGGGAGTCGGGAACACATCTGTCTGGGCCAACGTAATTTATGTTGTACCAACTACTGTATTTTCTGTAATAGTGGACCCCGTCTACTGCCGTGTACTCGTGTGTTAAACAGACCCGTCCACTATTCAAACTCAAACTCTGACCTCCCAGGCCCGCCCACTATTTCAGACCCGTCCATTACAGTTGCAGGCCCGTCCACTATTACAGGAAACACGGTGGGTTATATTTAATTCTTTACTAAAAAACTGAATTATTACGCGAGATTTAAACTCTCCTTTAACTGGAAAAGACTTAAAATCCCATGAGACCCAGATTGGTGATTGGTGATGACCGAATCCAGTAGATGATGGTCAATAGCAACTTAAGCAAATCGATTGCAAATGCTCCTGGAACGGAGGAAAGCTGTGCAAAATAGTATTTATAGATATATCGTACTGGTATAAATGTCCCCCCCCCTCTCCCAGACCATCGCACAAAAATAAAAGATAACAAGTCTCGAGAGATGGTATAGTAGTATACTCAAAAATTCTGTATTTATCAATATCAATGAATTTTATCTTTTCACTTTCTAAGAATTTGACTACTGTCGCTCGACTGAAGTTTTTCAGCTACAGAGCCTTCATCCCATTTAATGTACAGTGTACAGGAACATTTATCGATGTTCCTGTTCAACAATTTGCATATTTTTATTTGTATAGTAGTAGTAATAATATACCGTACCTTTCTTCAAATGCCAAGTATGAAGTTACAAATATCCCCCATCAGGGGTAATTGAGGAGTACAAGCACCTCATTAGTGACAGGTGACAGCTCACCAATCCGTAGCTACCACAGAAATACACCGATTTGCACATTGCACATTGTGTAAACAAGAGAAACATTTTATGAGAGCGAGACGTATTTTGAAACTTAAAAACGTTTTTCGAAAACTAAATCTAAGCTCCCAAGGTTCCAATATTCTTCAAATTCAATATATAGCTTTTTGTGTAGCAGATGCGAAATTAAATTTTACAACTTTGTTAAAACTCTAAAATTTTAGATTTAGCCACTCTTTAGGGCAAAAAATGACCGGTGGTCATATGCCCATTTTATTGCGATTTTGATTACATATTTTTTTGCATAAGAGTGGCCAAGTCTTAAGTCTACAAAATTAAAAAGTTTTTTCCAGAAATAGATCTTTTGTGGACGCTGCGGGTGGATAAACTATCATTAATAAAGTGCTTTCTCGGCCCAATTACCGAATTACCTCTGCTGGGAGGATATTTGACAACTGATATTAATTGAATTTTAAAATATTTTACGGTATACTGTTATTAACATAACCAAAAAGTGCAAACTTGCTTGTTAAATATTCCTATGAGTTAGGGGAAGAAATGGTACGATTACAAAATTCTGTATGGACTTCATGAGATCACAAGCGCTATCGTCATTTCTTATTGAAGATACACTATAAATATGTCAGCATCATATTCGTTGTCTACTATACCTAAAATACGTTAATACATATATCAGCAATTCGCATTCCCCCATCCCCCCTACCTAACAATGTTACAAATAATACTTCATATAGGTATAACAAACTTTTGTTACCGTATACTGAGTTCATTGGGATACATTTTTTGTAGAAGTAGCAATGTGTAGGAAATTTGGGTACCGTATTTCCTTGAATAGTACACTAAACCCCGTGTACTATTCGAATTCCGACTGGCAGACTCGTATACTAATAAAGACCCGTGTATTACCACAGGCCCGTATACTAAATGTATATCAAGTTAACGTTATAAAAGTACCAAGATAAGTGCATATGCAAACAAATGTACCTACAAATTATCTATTAATTAACGCGTGCAGTGTTACGGGGGGTTGCCAACTTATACAGTGTACTCCTCCTACAGTGTTATGAATTTACCTCTTATTGGGGTGTCATTAGAAAGCCCTTGGTCAAGCGGAGGCCGGCATGGTCTTGGAAAATTTAGTGTTTTGACACTTTTTTGAATTATTCCCGTTTTAACTTTTTAGCTCTGCACCAATCACAGCCTGAAATTCGAATTTTTAAAAATTCTAGGGTCCTGATTGGTACAGAGCTAGATTATTAATTGCAAATACCTCTAACTTCAACGCCATAAAATTTGAGGAAAAAAATGCAATCCGATAAAAAAAAATTGAATCTGGCCAGAAAATTATCAATGTAATTTTATAATTTTATTTAACCAAAGTTTCCTATTGTATAACTTACAACTGCATCGTATCCATGTCTACTCTTTACTCTGCTTTACTGCACCTGCACTCAAGTCAGAACTAAGCTTCGTAATATTAATTCCGTAGCAGTAATAATTTATTTTTTTAATCTCTTAATTAAAAGTCCGTATAATGATTGGTCTTGGGATGGCACCTGTTAAAAGCCACTACGTGTGCGCTTCAGTTTTCAACCATTTGCACTTTTCATGGTACCATTTGACGCGTCTGCAAGCCAAGGTTTTCGTAAAGTCTTTTACCTTCCAAGCCTGTGATCCAATAAAATTGTACATGCAGCAGCCGGAAGTAAAATATTATATTCAACAAAATATGGTGAATTTTACATTGCACAAAAGACGCACGATCAGGTTTTACTTACCCTTTGCGTAAAAACGTGAAAACGACTAATACGATTTACTTAACCCGAATTAATTTAAAGCCTTAATTCCGGGCTAACCTGAAATCAAAACTGATCCCAGATATGTCGGTGACCGTAGCGTAATCAGGTTAAGTTTCTGATCAAAACATACCTGGATCGCGCCTGTGGCAAAACCATGCCCCGGTTAAGCCTTTGGGGCCATCCATGCATTACGTTTTAGGTTTCATGGGGGTGGGGGAGGGGGCTCAGGCTAATGACGCGTTGAATCAGCAGGGGGGTGGGGGGTTCAGGCAATTTTTGTAAATTTTAAATATTTATTACGGCGAATTAAAGCAGATACATTATTGATATGTGGAAATGTAATATGTGGTATGTAAATATTCACTTTTCGGAAAAATGCATATATAAGCCTTTAGAAAATATAATAAATTCTTTGAACAACTATTTAAAAAGTTAAACCGTTTATAGTGAGGAGAGATGGGTACTAAGAAATGACGGTGTAGTGACGATTTGAGAGGGGAAAGAAGGTTTTGCACAAAAAGGGCAAACGTAATATATGGATGGCCCATTTAATCAAAGCTTAGCCAGGGCAAGGTTGCGCTTGAAGATTACCCTGGGCACGTCCGTGACCATAGCGCAAAACAGGCAAATCTCTGGGAAAAACTTATCCCGAGAAAATCTGTGAGCTCAACAAATATAATAGAATGCGACCGGTGAGGCAAATTATTAATTTTGGGCAAGTCTGTGGTAAATGCTTAAGCCAGCCAACGTTACGGTTTAACTTTTCCCGTGCCAGCCTCTGATCAAAGTCTTTCACTATTGCGTTACCTGAGCAAGTCACTGATCAGTACTTACCCCGAGCAAGTCCGATTCCATACTTTAACCCCGGACAAGGCTCTGGTTGAAACCTACTCCTACCACGTCTATGAGAAAATCTGAACCCTTTCAAAGTTGAGGTTAAAGCTTACCCCGGGCAAGTATGAGGTCAAAACTTGCGCGGTCCAACCCAGTAGTGCCTTTATTTCAACCTTCAGGGGCCATCCATATATTAAGTTTCAGGTTTTTGTGCAAAAACCCCTCCCCCCATCCAATCGTCACTACACTGTGATTTCTCAACCCCCCTTCCCCCGCATAAACGAGTCAACTCTTTATAAAAAAATTCAAACAATTTATTTTTCCTAGATGTTTTCACTTTTTCTCGAAAAAATAAAATATGTACTACATGTTAAATTGTATCTATGCCGTATCTACTTTGATTTTCCGAAACAAAAAATTTAAAATTCAGAAACAATTGACTGAAACGTCAGACGCATGAGCACCCCCCCCCCCCCCTTTCCTCCTCTCTGCCTTTTAAAAGCGTCATTGGCCAAAACTCTCTCCACCCCATGAAACCTGAAACTTAATATATGGATGGCCCTATTATACTGGGCAACCCAAAAGTCGATTTGACCACAACCTTATTTACTATAACAACTAAAAGTGAAAAATTTCTATTAAATTTTTTAACGCAACCCATCGGGTTGCTAACCTGCTAGTCAGAAATGAAAATCCATTGTAACACAGTAAATCAATTTTCTTCGAAAAATAATTATTGCAACAAGAATCACCTGAACATGACTCGTACTAAACTTAAAACCAAACTATATAATTTTACCCCAGGACATACTTATTCAATAAAATAATAACACAACAGCATAGTATAAAAAAAGAAAGTGCAAATAACCTTGGCAGTTGTAGTGGCCATGGCGAACATGCAACTTTATAAAAATTCAAATAAGTATACAATATTTATGCCTATAGGAATTTAAAAATTAAGCCACAAGTTTTACATCAACTAGGAGTATTAAGGGTTAATAAAGCCTGGCTTTTTTGCAAAAAACCAGCCACTGCACTAGTTTTAATTGGTTTTTTTGATTTAATGGGTCTAAATTGGTTTAAATTTTCTGTGATATGCAAACCGATTAAAATTAATGAGAAAATAGCAAGATATGAATTTCATAACATTATCAAGGTCAAATATTTATTAATGAATAGTTTACTTCAAACTAGATTATGGTGATTAAAGGGTGTATTAAGAACTGACGATTCTCTATGGTTTAAACGGTTGACAAACCTTGATCTGAATCATCAAAAAATAGTTCTTCAGATATTTCTTCTACTTCATAAGTACAATTATTGGTAAATACTTGCATAATATCTTATTAGTCTCTATAACACTGTAAAATCTCCCGGGCACCGTCTTTAAGACAATGAAACAAATTATTATTAATATCCAATAGATAATTGCTCTAATATCTATGCATAATTATATTATTTATTTATAGTATAGTATAGTTTTTAGCAAAGCAAAAAAAGGTAGTACGTGTGACAGTTCTTTGAGCCATCACAGAAATTAACTTCACGTCAGGATGAAATAAATATTATTTTAACCGATATACTTAATTACTTGTTGATTAATTATGCTCTCTCAATTAATTAATTATTTTGTTTTACACTAATCGTTTGGATTGTTTTGTTTTAGATTTTTGCATTGGATGAACTATACTCCACCCGGTGATTATAAAGTGAACCCAATAATTTTAAAATCATCAGAACGTCGTACTATAAAACTGACTCAGCTGTGAAGGATACGTCTCTAAGAATATTTTTTACCCTTATGTAACCGGTTTTTGAAAGCCTCACATCTTTCGTAGTTCTAATGGGGCATAACTACGCTCCCCTTGGTTATAGTGAATTAATCGGACACAATATGAGGAAGTCGTGAAATCTATTAGTAAATTGAATAACTTTTAGGAAGATTTTCGTTTGAATTCTTTGGGAGCAAATGGCTTGTATACTTCATGATACTTTGTCGGCACACATTTCAGGACTGGTAAATGATGTTCACAATACAAAAGATAATGCCATTTGGTATAAAGTTCAAGTGGAAGTTAAATCAATTTGGTGGCATGTGGAAAGAAGATACAGTGATTTTGAAGCACTACACAAAAAACTGGTTGATTCTCAAGGTTGTTGTTTGGCTCTCCTATAAAATAAAACAAAATAAGAAATATTGTTAGTGTTTTTTTTCAATGATTTTGATGTTTTACGTCCAAAAGCATTTTTGACTAAATCAATTTCAATGTTAATTTCCAGGCATACCCCGAGAAAATCTTGTTTTACCACCCAAAAAATTGATTGGGAACAAGGATCCATCGTTCGTGGAGAAGCGTCGTGAACAGCTTGATGTGTATTTGAAACATCTTATGCAACTTTTGGGAAAGAATCCTCCAGAAGATTTAGCTCAATTTTTATGCCTATATGATTACGAAATTATTTACATGTTAAGAAAGTTGGCTGTCGATATTTTTGAAAAAGGCGACCAAGTAATAGAGAATGGAGTTCCGTACGTAATTTCGCCGTACCAGGTATAATAATTTCTTATAAATTGCATCCTAACAATAATTACGTTTAAATGTTTCAAAACAACAATGCAAAATTCCAAGTGGCTAAAATGTGTTTTGTTCCAATTTAGATACATGCGATCAACGAAAGAATGAAAATGCCAATACCTCCACTAGATTCTGTTGATAAACGTCATGACTTCAGTCATATTGTGGACTTTTGTACGAGATTGAAAAGTCTTGAAATAATTGGGAGTAACATTCCATTAGGAAAAAGCACCATTATTGCAAATCAGTATTCCATAGATTTATCTCCGTTTAAGTCATTGACGGATATTACTTTGAAAATCATAAATGTGGGGAAACTTTCACAGGTAAATTTTCTGAGTAATAATTTAACACTGAATAAGTGAATTATTTAGTTATTTTATTCGAGATGTACCATATATTTGTATATGTCGTGGTCTAGCGTGTTTTAACAATTCTTTGGATTTGAAGGTTGAACCGGTTCGTCAAACAGTGGAAAGAATTTCGATACATAATTCGCATTTAGAATCCTTGAACCAACTTCTTCTTTGTGATACTCTTTACAAGGATTACAGTGAAGCTGGCCCTGTTCATGTGTGGCCATCAGTGAAATCCTTAAATCTGAGCAACAATGTGATCAAAAACGTGACGGATATTGGAAATTTAGTCCCAGTTCTTCGTCATATCGATTTAAGCTATAATCAATTGTGTACCGTTTTTAATTTGACAGCCTTACCATACTTGGAGCACGTTTCATACGCTGGAAACGTCGTTGCATTTTTAACAGATCTTCATTTGAGCTTCGGTAATATCAAGTCGCTAGATTTGTCTCAAAATCAAATTGAGCATCTTGATGCATTTTGTAAGCTCTACAGCCTCGTTGATTTAAATCTTAGTTGTAATCGTGTTGCAAATGTTGAGCAAGTTCGTCATCTGAGCGAATTGCCTTGTATTGAGGTACTCATTTTGACGGGAAACCCTGTAGCCTCGTCAGTTGACTACAGAGTCCGTTCTCTTTCCTACTTTGGCTCCCGAGCCAATGATGTTTCTTTAGATAATGAAAAGGCTTCACTTACGGAAATGGACCAAATCTCCATACTTCAAGCAATTGAAGTTGCTCGTCAGTCCATGCTTTAGGGCTTAGGGTAAAATGAACAATTTTAATCGGCCAAGTTTTTGTTCATTCCTTAAAAATAATTAAGAGAACTATTTTGTTCGTGTAACAACTTATCTGTTATTACATTTGGTTTATTTATATAAAGCTTGTAATTATAAAATGTACATAAAACTTTTATCATTTTTTTTTAGAATTATAAAAATCATTTTTGTGATTCTCATTCCCGCTAAGTGAAATGGAAAAATAATTAAGTTTACTTAAGTACTCAGTCTGTTGATTGCTCTTGTTTTTAGCCTTGCCACACAGTCCAGCGAGTATCGTTTGTTAACTGTTGGCATTATTTCTATTACTTAAAATACCAACTATAGTTAGTCTGTATCTACGTAGACTAATAATAATAATATAATATAGTGTATAGTAAGTAGATGTTTAGGCATACAATTAATCGCTCTCATATCGAATTAGTTTTCTGACAAAACTTAACTATCCTCCCCTTTGATAGTTCCATCCGTATATTTAACATACAAACATCCTAAAATGTAACATTAGTATATATATTGTATTTTATTCTATCGTTTTTGGAGGATAAAACATTCAATATTGAAAGCAAATTAATAGTATGCCATATGTTTATATCTGAATGCGTGTAAAGTTCGTACCTAGCTAGCTCAGTGATAAAAATAAATCGCGGCAGGCATATGTATTTATTTTGAATTTTACTACTTACACTATCATTGCTTAGTGCTGAATGATATCATATTGACTGATACACAAATTATACCTACCAATATTAGTTATAGTTAAATACCAATAATAACCAGTCATAAATCTTATATATACAATAAAGTAAATATAATTACACGTGTTATACTTATAAATTGATACTATACGGCTTTTCACAATTCATACCACTCATTCTTTACTGCGCCCTATAGAATTGTGTAGTACTCGATGTTACATTTTATCTATAATGTATCTGTTTTGATTTGCGTTAATCCGTAATCACAAATTTAAATGCAATAAATTGCTTGAAACGTCATTTTTGAACCCCCCCCCCCTCCCTGCCGCCTCTCCGCGTCATTCAGCTCAGCTCCTCCTCCATGGAAGTTGAAGCGTAATACATCGATGGCCCCTAAAGCGGCCTGCTCTAGGGACGACATGTAACTGCCTCACGGTTAACAGTTTAACCTGAAATAAAAATATTTACGCACCATAAAGAATATACCGTTATAAAATAATGTTACAGGGACACGCCTAATGGTGATCGGTGTCTGGCGTTGAAAGACAAGCTATGTCAGGAGTCATTGGAATTGATAGCTGATTATAGTCCTAACTCCTTGCCATTTAATCTATAGCATCATTGTGTAAAAGTTCAGACTAGAAAATTTATGAACCTGCTACTTCAAAAAAATTAGAACCAAGAAATTAAAGGTAACTTAAAATTTCAAAATTCCGAGTGAATTAAGAGTTTGGGTTGATATGTGCACATATAATGTTAACTACAATCATTGGCTATAAGAATAACTCGTTACTCAAGATTGTCCTCTTTTGGATCGGCCGAAAATAAATATAATCAAAAAGTAGAAGATTGCGGCCTTAATGGTGATAAGCAGTACTAGTATACTGCCAATACGCTTACACATAATTAACTGCCAGGTTGCTGCTGATAGCCTTTTTAACACTTCCCATTACCTTTATGCCCATTGGACGGCTTATTTTAGCAGTTTTTTCGTCGGCAGTGCTGGTCACTGCTGGATTTAAGCAGGTTTCGGCGGGAGTCGCCAATTTTTGTTCTCTGACGACTCTAACGGCATACGGCGTTGTGCATGATGGCCTGTCAAATCCAGCCTGGCTGGACTGTTACCAATACCAATTATAAGCATATCTGACACAGGTGAGTAGGCTGCGCATGTTCAAAACATCCATCCCATGTAGAACCTCCTACTATATGGCATGATACAAAATTCACCAATAAATAAAATCATCAGTAGTATTTGAACGAATTACGCGGGTTTACCAAGGATCAATCGAAACTTTATGTGATATACTGCAATGGTGAATTTTGTATGATGTCATATAGTAGGAGGTTCTACATGGGATGGATGTTTTGAGCATGCGCGGCCTACTCACCTGTGTCAGATATTAATACTTAATTGGTAAAAGTCCAGCCAGGCTTGATTTGACAGGTCAGTAGTACTGTCTCTGCCACTCTAACCGGGGAAACCGGAATCCTCCGGGTGCACTCAATACGTCATCGCACGTGACTCAGTTTGCCAAAAGCAAGCTTCCACAGAGTCTACTGTGGGCGGATTCGGCTCCTGGCAGCCGCTCCTCCTCCAATTACGTACTGTATGGTCGGGGTCTCGTGTGTACTTTTACGCTCCGTTTTGTGTGTACTACAGCTATGTGTACCGCCTGCAAAAGCAGTACGCTTAACTCATCATACAGTACAATTATTTACATTCATACGGTGGCAAAATTGAAACAAAACAACAGCTGACAGCTGGAAGTGAAAGTGTCTTCAATCATTCCACTTTTCAAAATGTTTTTAAATTAATTGAAGTAATAAAAATACTTACTTAAAAATTGTCATAATTCTACATTCGAATAAAAGTGAATGGTTAAAATTCAAATGGGTGTGGTAGTTTAACTCTTTGTTGTAGTGTATCGTGTATCTGATACTGCCAGTTGATTAGAATTAAATCAAAAAAAAACTATGGCTTCATCGCTGTCAATGGATTATGACAATCTTATGCGTCACTTTGATCATCACATGAACTATAATGTCAAATGTTGATTCAGGTAAATAATTAAAATTGAAAATAACCATTTTTGTTAATTTAGTATAGCATTCAATATTAAATGTTCCGTTTGAAGTTGTTTATATTGCATATTTATTACGCTTAATCTTTAAATTATGTAAAAGGGAAAATTCAACCCAATAACGCAATGTTGAATGTGTAGAGGAATCGTGTTTTGAAGAGATAAAATTGACTGATAATAACAGCACAAATTTTGTTTTGTAATTTTAGCTGTGCACATTAGCATTAGGACTTAAAAGTTGAAAGTTCTATTGTTTTCTGAGGAAGTAATAAGTGTACGTCCGTGTATTCCTTTTGATTGGTTTCAAACCACTGTATTATAATAATAAAAATGAGGGTGAACGACATTCACCTCGCTAAAACTCTAGAGGAGTTGAATGGCAAAGCAGCACTCCGAAATTTAAGCCGAGAAGATCTGAAAAAGTTGATGAACTCTGTAGCAAAAATTTTGGATCAAGCAAAAATCGCCGACCTCAAGGACAACGATGAAGAGCAAGAGTATATATATTTATGAAGTACATGGAATTGTATCAAACAGCAATGAAGAGTCCAAAACTAACTACTGTGGATAGAGAACATTTGAAAATATTA